>JACEVL010001621.1:0-26178 GCA_020284085.1 Aporrectodea caliginosa
TATTCCAACTGACCTTTACAGAGTAACAGTTTTAGCTCAACCACATATATTATATTAGAGCTCAACTGATCTCAAATTTAAATCCCTCCGCTCTTTACTTCCGCCAGCAAGGCAGCCAATCAGGAGCCTTTGGTGATTTTCGTCACGTGACATATTTTATAGCGCAGTAACTAAAGTAAGTAAGTATATCATTTATTGAAACAATTGCTAACCGCACTTCGGTGTACATTATGAAGTATACAATCACGAATAAAATCATCCTAATATTACATGTTTCGCGCGCCAGACTGTCTGAAACAGCTAGAATTCTGTCGTGTTTGCACATATTTGTCGGATGGCAGTATCAAATACAGTTGTACAGGAGCCAAATAAAGCTACTGGCTTACACTAAGCTTGACCCATCTTTCTTGATTATTATTCATAAATGTATTTGATACTTAATTACGACTTAAATAATACTAAGTAAATACTACTCCTTTCCCGCAGTGCGTTTGCGGTTCAATAAAGCACGTACTTGCTTACGTAATAATGATAACAATAATAATATCACACAGCAGTACCAGGACCATAATAATGACTGGGTAATCAAATAGAAGATTGACATCAATGCTAACATATTAAATGTAGAGTATACAGATACATCGACATTAGAATATTTAAAAACAATACTATTCTCAGCTTTTCCTTGAAAGTGTACCTGCTGAAGTGCATTGGTGCTTCTATTACCTCGTTGGGAGTCCTTGGGATGCACTGCTCTGTCGCAGATCATCGACACTTTCTAGAAATTACACATATCTCAAGAAGCTCACAATTTTGCTTGTCATGGCCGATTGCTGAGGTAAACCTTGTCTCTCTTTGTCTGTCTGTTGGCGACTGTCTGTCTGTAATGCGTTGTTGATGTAGGCTAAGTAGCGCGTTGGAATACGGTGCTGTATAATTATTCTGTTCGAACGCCTTCGATTGAATTGCAACTAAGGGGATTTTAGCAGCGAACTAGCGGGTTGTGAAAGTAGTTTCATGCCAACGCCACCAGGCGGCTTCGTCGATGAGCGACTTTCCATGCCAACCGCGTAAACGCAAGTTCGTTTTTCGGTGCTGAATTTATGAAGCGCCAGATTTAGCCTCTTAGGATTACAAAGTTTGTCTGGAAAAAGCCTTCGAGTGGACTAAATAGAAAATAACGAAACTTATCAAAACTTTACTGTGAATACTGTTAAGGTGCGATGTCAAATTTCTGTATGGAAAGTTTGAATGTCGGCGCCCTGTAAACTTAATGTTATTAACAAATAGGACCTAACAACGATCCAATAACAGGACATGTTCTTTTATCAATGTATTCTATTCTAATTCAGTTTACTTTATGACTTCTGTATCGCATTTGGTAAACCCGTAGTTTAGGTTGCTAAATTATTTTATATCGTCAAATTGAAATGGAAGCTGGATTGAGGAAAAAATTGTTTCACTAACTCGAAGTGGGATTGATGAAACTATTTCTGTCTTTAAATAGAAGTTGGATTGATGGAAATAATTTTTACCGTAAATAAAAGCTGGATTGATAAAACTTAGTTTTTGATGCAATAGAAGCTGGAATAATGAAAATAATTGTTTCCGTAAGTCGAAGCTGGACCCATGGGAAAAGTTCTTTGCTTACATAAAAGTTCCATTGATGAAAAATATTTTTCTGGTTAAATAGAAGTTGGGTCTTTTTTCATTAAATGGAAGCTGGATTGATTAAAAAAAATTCTTGATGAAATGGAAGCGGGATTGATTATAGTTATCATAGACATAGGTAGAGTGCTTACTTACCAACATCAAGTACGGCATTGAAGACATTAGAATAATTTAGCAACCTAAACTACGGGATAACCTCACATTTAAAGTAATGCTCAAGGCATCTATCGATGGTTGCTTCAATTTGGGTGTGATCTCTGATTTCAGAGTAGGATGGAAGACTTCAAGGGAAAAACTGCTCGTATTGCAGTGAGTGAGGGTCAATCCTCCACTCGGAAACCCAAACGGAAAAAGAAAAGAAAGCACAAGCACCTGACTTCAAAGGCGGATGGAACCTTTATGCTGTTCAACAGTCTCAATGAGAAAGATGGAAAAAGTCAGTCAGGTAAAGAAACTTCAAAAATGTATGTATGTGTTCATTCATTCATTCATTCATAAATTTATATAGCGCCCCTTCCAGAGGACTACTCAGAGGCGCTCCCGACTCCAGCACAGCCAAAAAGTACAGTTTTGAGCATAGTAAAGAAAGCTTCAGTAAAAGTCCCAGGGAGCAGGCGTATCTCCTGGGGGAGCCCGTTCCAGACCACTGGGCCCACCACGGAAAAGGCTCGATTCTGCATAGTTGCAGTTCGAGCAAATGGGACTAAGAGCACCCCTTCTCTGCAGAGTGGAGGGGCGGCGACCTTGAATACCCGAGGGGCAGCAAAGCTCCCGCAGGTAGACTGGGGCTAGACCCAGCTGACATCGTCGTACTATGTATGCAATCACTAATTTCTACAAATCACGAATTTCTTCACAAGAATCTACAGGTGTGTTAATATAGTCATATGGTCAACCTGAGCAATGGCCATCACTATCATCATTTTACTTATCATCATGTGCATGTATGTCTGTTTCTCAATATTCATACATAACCATTGGGTATGTAAGTGAGGTAAACAAGTACGTTTTAAGTTTGTCAGATAAGGTATGTGATTATTATCCATGATAATTGCATAGTTAAATCTCATCTATGTTTGGTCACCATCGATTTGATTTTGTTCAATGTTTAGGGTTGACTAATTGTGAATGGGACAGTGAAGGACTAAGTGCAAACATGGAGTTTGTATCAGACTGCTCAACAATGACAATTCGTCGACAGATAACTGCCAAGTCTACAGATGGTGCCAGGTGTCGTCATGGTTACCAGCGAGGTCGACATGAGTTGATGTTTGAATTTACCCAAAAATGGGGGAGCCACTGTGCTGTTGGGTTGTGTAAAAAAGACAGCATCCTCTACAGGCCAGGTACAGAATTCTTCAGCAAAGCAACAACACTTGTTAGGGTGCTATATTTGTAGGTGGCGGTCAGAGGAACCATCCCTTCCCTGCTGGCTTAGAATATTCCCTTAGGTTTTCCCAATATCTTTCAAAGAGGTTAAAGAAATGAGCTGCTGCCCACACTATAACCATTGAAGATAGATTTCACTTGTTTGTTTGTTTCCTCTTTCTAGATTTTCCCATTTCTGGCGACCACAAATCACACCCTACTATTAATAATAATTATAATAGCAATATTATTAATATATTAAATATTTTAATATTTGAAGAATCTTTTCTACCTTAGGTTAAAAAAATATAAATAATAATCACAATAATAATGAACAATAATAATCATTAGCATTGTCTATCTACTGCTTAGCGAGTTATTTACTTCGTGAGGGAATATATTTACCTTGGATAACAAAATTTAAAAATAGTAAAACGATAATAATCAAAATATTAAAATTAATAATTTTCAGGTTACGAGTTGATAATTTCTTTTAGGTTATGTACATTTGCTGGGCCAGGATGCACTCAGCTGGTCATTTGACATTCCAAGCGGCCAACTGTTCCATCGAGGTCATGTCGTTGGGTCAGTCGGTTCACTAACGAACTCTGACATTGAACCAAGAATTGGAATGGAGATTGACTTTGAAGCAGGCCGCTTGATGTTCGGAATATTGATTGGTCGTTCGTTCAGGACTTGCACTTATGTCAGCGAAGGTGACGTGTTTATATTTTGCAAATTTGAGTAAAACTCTGTTCTTGGTTGTTATTATTATTATTATTTTTTTATTATTATTTTATTATTATTATTATTATTATTATTATTATTATTATTATTGTAATGTAATGTAAATGAACGTTATATAACACCCTTCAAGATATCTACTCTGCGCTAGCCTATATGATGTTAAAATATGTCATTACAAATGAATATATTACATCAGTTAGCAAGACAATGCACAGTATTAAAGCTGAAAAAGTCACCAGTGATGGGCCCACACACACACACAGCAATTCAACACAGGGATTTGCCTGCTTCTGTGACTCTAGGATTTTGATCAGCCTCTATAACGAATTATGATTTTTAACTATGGTCTTACTTTAAGCAATCATCAATTTATATCTTGTGCATTATGATAATGTCACTATAGAAGTCATTAGATTAGATTAAATGCTTCAGAGTTCTCTGATATTTTGTAACAAACTCCAGATTCCTGACAATTTTTATTCGATATCTTTAAAATTCATTTTCAAAGGAGTAACAACTAAAAATTTATTATTAATAAGCGGTAAAGATTTCATTTTGTTTTTATTGGTTTCTTGTTTTGTCTGTAGAACTCTGTCAGCCACCAGAGCCTTTGTATCCAGTCATTTCAATGGTTTATGGACTGGCACAGTGTACAGTTCGAAGACTTAGCAACGATTCACCTACCACTTTGAAACAGACGAAAGTAGTAAAACTGAAAGAGCGTCAAGAAACTTCTGCACTGGAGAAGAAGGATTCGATTCTTAACGGAGACAAAAAATCTGATCCAGAAAATCCTAACAATACTGATTACGCTGATAAGTTTGATGAGGAAAATAACTTAGTGATAAAACCATCTGCAGAGAATCATTTGGTGGAGCAAACTTCTACTACGGAGACAGAAGAAGTCTCGGAGGACGACAGCCTCAGCGACTCTGATGCAACTGAGCATCTAATGAATGAGGGGAGCAACGAAAAATTGGTCGTTGAGTTGGGTGATTGGAATGCTCGCTTGGATAGTGGAAAAGAACTCACGGTAAATTTATACATTTGCACTAAGCAGCCAGTCCAGCATAGAACTGAATGCCTAGCTCCCTACGATATAAACCCTTGATCTGTCTCGGCCTTATTTCTTTCAGCACGCGAAAACCATTCTTTTGATTTTTTTTATTGTCAGGTTGGCAGTGCCTCTGAGAAGTTTCTGTTGAAAGGTGCCATATAAATTTCTGATTGAAATTACAATTACAGAATTGCAGGTCATTTATCTATTCTAAGAACTTTCACAGTGCCACTGTAATTATGCTCAAGGCATTGATCAACAACTGTTCCTGATGTAATTGAACATTTATATAGCGCCCCTTCAAGATATCTATTCAGTGGCACTCTCTGCACTAGCCTATATTATGTTAAATGTCATTACAAACGAATATATTACATCAGTTGGCAAAACAATGCACTGTAAGCTGAAAGAGTCACCAGTGGAGGGCCCACGCACACGCGTTGAACCGACCAACGGATTCCCGTCGACAGCTGAAGATGGTATGGATGTTCAGGTGTCTAGGCCAAGTTACATTGATAGAGTAGAGCGACGACAGGTAACTTGGTTAAGTAATTGACAAGCCAAAATATGAGTTTATTTCCTCTTCAGATTGTACGTTTAGTAGCGTTGTACAGACAGTACAACTGTAAATGTGCTACACAAATGAACTTTACTGTTTAAAGTACTCATTACATTACTTAACTAAGTTACTGTATAACCTGAGTGAAGTTAAACATCTTTCTAGGCTGTTTCTGAGCTGTCGGAAAAGAACAGACTCATGGTTGAATCATTCCACGGCTGGGACAACATCTGCCGAGGTGGACTCGTCTTTCCACATCCTGGTGCTCCATCTATCTGCATTCCAGCGCCAAGGCTCAGCGGTGGCGTTCAGGTAAATGAGATCATGTGGCATCCAGGTACAGGTGATGCAGTGTAATATACTGGTAATGTTATGAATGTAATGTAACTTAAAACTTTTATGGCATCCTATTATTATTAATTTTAATATTGGTTTATCAGTGACAGAATATGTGGTGTCTCAAGATTATAAAAATTAGGCACAGTGTTTTTCTAGAATGGAAATATTATTATTATCCATGTATTATAATTTGCTATTATTTTTTAACCCAAAGGAATGTATCTCAAGGGTAGGATGGAAAAATTAAGTTAGGGAGACCTGTGTGATCTAGAACTGCTAGTTTTTGTGGATCTCTAGCACAGTGAATGTGCCATGCAGGACAACTGAGTTGAATTGTTGGATGATTGCAGTTGCTTTATTTTACGTTTTTTTTACCCAAGGCACATTTAATCCCTCAGAAAAAAAATTATCTGGAGAATACAAATTCTGGGACAGCTGCAGGAGGCAGTAGCATTATTATTCATCATCATCATCATCATCATCATCATCATCATCATCATCATCATCATCATCATCATCATCATTAGTAGTATTAGTAGTTATAGTGGTGGTGGTGGTAGTGGTAGAGTTGTAGTAGTAGTATTAGATTGATTCTGGTTGATATTTTTAGGCAATCAGAAGCAAGCAAGGTTTTACCTCGGGACGACATCGATGGAAGATACGGCAGCTGAGGTTTTACTCAAAGAACACAGCTGATGCTAATGATGTCTTTGTTGGAGTTGGTAAGCATTTACTTTTTCTTCTCTGTTATTGTTGTATGCTGATTGATTAATCAACTGCTATTTAATTTTGTCTTGTTGTCTTTCACATGGAGTATAAAGGGTTAATATTTCCCAGTTACTTTTAGTGCACACTCTTCGTTAAAAGGTTAATTTTGTCTTTTTGTCTTTCACTTGGAGTATATTTCACAACTAGTTATTTGTTTATTTTCAGTTTCTTCTGAGCATTCTGTTTTCAACTATGGATATTCCCTGTCAAACGTCGGACCGTTTGCTTGGTGTTATCGTCCAAGGACAAAATCCTTTTGGCATGGATCATCGTTTCGCAAGTTGACAGGTAAAAAGAGTAGTCAGTTAAGCCAACCATGGTCTGAAATAACAATAATAATAATATTCATTTATTTAATTCAAACTGGCAAACCGCAGTATGATTACATGAAATAGTAGGAACACATGATAACAAGTTAAACAAGAGTTGATTTTATAACTGTATGGCAGCCTGTTAGGCACCGATCCGTCCTACTGCTGCTCATTTTACCATCCCCCTAGTGAGTGCAAGGCTGAGTCAACCTTATGGGGCTAGCAGGTATCAAAGCTGCATCCTGTTATTCGTGCCCGTGTACTACCATTCAGCCATCATCCCACCCCAAGGTTTTAACCCAGTTCAGTTTTGCTTAATATTGCTGCGGGTAAACGACTTCGTTTTCTTAGCCTTGGTGTATGAGGGTGGGTTGTTAGCCCTCTGTCTGATCTCACTGACAGTGTGTGTTCAATATGCTGATTGTGTGGGGCGTTTTCTAAGGGGCTCTAGTGGAACAGGTGTTTTGGATAATCTCTCTGTCCTAGCTGATTTGTTATCTCTGCATATCTGGATTTAATATACTGCACTGTGTCAGTTTTTCTGATTTCTCGTTACGCAGACTCTACTGATTCTACCTCCAGTGACAATGACCTTGAACTGGAGCTGGACCTAGACCTGCAGACCCTGACCTACTTTTCCAGAGGAAAGGCCATGGCCACTGTTCGGAATGTTCACGGAAAACAGATTTATCCGTTTGTTATCTTTCACAAAGACGCTAATTTTCCTGTCCAGATCTTGTATACCAAAGGTCCAGCAGGTGAACGATTTTGGCTGATTATTTGCAAACTGTTTAATCAAATAGCTGACCCACTATTGACTGTCTCTTTGTTTAAGTGAACTGACCTGGAAATTGACCTGACCTGGCTTGATTTTGTTTTGCCATTGATTTGCCTTATGCATTATACTTATATGGAAGTTTCTATTTACATATGACAATAAAATAATGTAATTAAGATTAAGTTTTTCTTCCTATCTCAGGTAAAACTTATTGTAAAATGGTAGTGGTGGTGGTGGTGGTGATGATGGTGATGGTAGTAGTATGTATTTATATATGTAAATATTTACCTCTGATACATAATATAATAATAATGGTATTATAAATAATAACTATGATTTCATAAATATATATAACAAGCTACATTTTGTACTTCCTTGTTGCAGACTACTTGGATAAAGTCCTGGAGAATGTAGCAGAGCCTGAGAAGATGGTCAACATATTCAACTATCAGCCTCAACTCTTGCGCTCTTCGTCATTTTACGTGACTGATTTTGGGGAGCAATCACGCATGAACGGCTTTCACTGGGGCGAAGTCTCACCCGGCGTCAAGAAGAACCCTCTGGTATTAATAGCAGAATGTAACAGGACAATATTCTAGAATATCTGATAACATAGAAGTAGTGCAGTCCTTTAAACTAGTCCTACAAGCAGCCTAAGGGTATTAAACAATTTGCATAGTGGCCAAGTAGTCACTGTGTCGGCTTTCACCTCCATAGCGTGAGTTTGAATCTTGGGCCTGTTATCTGTCACTGACATAGATTGCATTGTTCAACTATGTAACCTCGCAAGTGATCACTTGTGATATGTGTATCTCTTAAAAATCTAACATACATGCAATGTCATGCATTCATATTTCTTAGCACCTCTGAGAACTTTTTTTAAACAGGTTCTATATAAATGACAAATTGTGATTACGATGTATAATTGTATATGTATCTTATCACTTATATAGCTCCCTTAATTGAACGTTGAAATTTCACAGAATGTGGCTCAGATGTTGTCGTCGTTGACAAAGCCGGTTCTCCTCGCTGCCAAGTGTTCGCTCAGTGGAAACATCCACAAAGTGCAGTGGACCGTGGAAGCAGAACACCAAGCCAACCTGATCCTCGGACTCAGTATGATGCAGTTTGTTATTTGTCAGTAGTGAGGTGGGGATAACAGGGATGGGCAAATTATGCGGAAAAATTTAATTGAATTACAAATTACTTTGGGACATGAAATGTAATTTCAAATTACAAAATACTTTGGAAATGTAATTGAATTACAAATTAACAAATTACAAATTGTGCAATTTCAAGTAATTTCAATTACGTAATTTCAATTACTGCCCATCCCTGGGGGATAAACAGGCGTGCTAACATATGGGGAGAATTTAGCTTCAGTGGTGGAGTTTAGGCTTTAGGTGCCAACTCTTTGGATTTCCATAACAAACTGGTTACTGCACACGACCAAACCAAAGAACATTGATGGTGCAGAGCTATTGTGTGTGAAGGACTTGCTCAAGGTCCATACACAGTAAATGCTCAAACCCACACTCTCCCCTTTACAGGCCAAGCACGCTAACCAATCGGCCACCGTGCCACATGGAAATGTAATGTAATGTAATATGTAATGTAATGTAATGTAATGTAATAAACATTTATAAAGCGCCACTTAAGAGTCTCTCAGAAGCGCTCAACACGTGGCCATCAAACAGCTGAAAAAATGCGTCTTTAAGAGTCTAGAGAAAACTAAATAGCCGCGTGCAGCACGCACAGAAAAGAAAAGAGTAATTCTACAATACAAGTAGTTTATTTAGTGAATAAGGGCCTTCTAAAACTTAAAGCCGTTGTATTTTTCAGCCAAACCAGGTGAATGCCGTTAAAGGAATTATCAACTTTTCGACTCTAGAGCTAAGCACGTGACACTGGGTAAAGGACTTTTTAGCCTTCTGCCAAATTATACGTATTTCTTTAGTGGACTTGAGATGTTTAAAGTTTTGTTCAACGGATCTGTTTTAGTTGCTGAAGAATTTGATGTTGGCTCATTTTCCCAAGAATTATTGATGGATGGCTCAGCGAGGTTTCTTGGTGACTCGACACTCTCGTGGGGTTGGGACCTTTCGAGTAGAAAGCTCTTCCATGCCGGACACCCTATTGCTACATACCCTATCGTTGAAGGTCAGTGAGTTGATTAGGAACTATGTTATCAGAGTTAGTTTTGGATAACAAGGAAGAAGCTAAGAAGAAGAACAGTCCCTTTAGTCAATCCAGAGAGACAGCCATGGTGCACAGTGAACATGACTTCATTTACTTAGCCTCAGCATATTAGGGTGGGTGGCCAGTCCTCACCTTCTTTGCAACAGGTTGGACTAGATTATAAATTCTCCAATGAATGTGTGTGTGTGTATGTGTGTGTGTGTGTGTTTTTTGCGTGCGTGCGTGTGTACGTGCTTTTACTAACATATAACTATTCTCTGCAATACTCCCAATCTTGGATTGGATTTCATTCAATTTTGAAACTTTGAAATTTAATTGGTTCTAATTGGATTGAATAAGATTACTTATGTTTGGTTTCGATTTAATAAGACTGCTTTGGATTAGATTAAATCTAGGGAACAACCGGGTAGACATTTTCTACTGGGTAGCAAATCCGAGTATTTGGATGTACTATTTGCCGGATCCGGGTACGAACCGAGTACCGTTTTTTACATGTAATAAAAAAAGATCAGCATAAACATTATTTTTTACCTGTAATAATGAACCAATTAGATATATATACAAATACGACAGCGACTGTAAGTCTCTATTAGTGTATTTTGTGACTTTTTGAGATTGATCGAATTCCAAAAATTGTAGGTATTTGCGTGGGTATTATTTGCCGAGGCGAATAGTTCCGAAAAACCCGATATCCGGCCGGGGCAAATGGCCGAAGCGATTTCCGGTTGTTCCCTAATTAAATCAGGTTATTCATTTCAATTGAATTTAAAAGAAGCTTTATTTTATTTATTAATCATTAATTTTTCATTTCTGTTAGATATTGATTGTCAAGCTTCCAACATCTACCGAATGACAGTCAGTTATGTCTCAACGAACTGCAGCTCTGTTAGTTTCGAGATCGTACGTAAGAAGTCCTCCGATCAAACGATCGATCTCGGAATGGCCTTCATAAACGTACCCACAGATGTTTATCCAGCAGTTATGATTCGTCCTCCAAAAACGAAGAACATGAACTCGAAAACAACGAAAATTACGATGGAGTATTATTCTGGTTCTTGGATTCCAGGTAATATTTACTCCAAACTTGTATTACAAATGCTTATAACCAAGGGGTAACTTTGCCCCACAAAATAGTGGTGACCAACCCCCCCTCTTTCCTTTTCATGATGTTATGTATGCACTCATTACATTATGTACATATACATACAAATGTAGGCATTTATGAATCTAATTGCAATCCAAGTCTAAGCCCACCTGATATTTGAAATCAGGTTATAATCATAGGTGCAATTTGGTAAATGTGACGGTGGTATCCGGTCACCACCAATTTTAAAAATGGTGGTGACAGTCACTATCATTTTAACCCCGTGCTGAACGTTTTGTGACATGACAGTGTCATGACAACTACAAGATGGATGGTGTAGGTCACGTCACCAATTTATGCAACCTAAAACAATAAGTGAGTACTCTAACAGAAAGGCGTCTATCAGCATTGTGATGCTTACGTGTGGAAGAATGTACCACTGAAAAATGTCGTTGCTTGAACTTCCTTCAAACCAAAATAACACTGAGCGCTTCTGAGTAGCTTCTTGAAGAGGTGCTATATAAATGCTCTGAATGAATGAATTAATGAACACTGTCATGTCACAAAACGTTCAGCACGGGGTTAAAATGATAGTGACTGTCACCACCATTTTTAAAATTGGTGGTGACCGGAAACCACCGTCACATTTACCAAATTGCACCTATGATTATAACCTGATTTCAAATATCAGGTGGGCTTAGACTTGGATTGCAATTAGATTCATAAATGCCTACATTTGTATGTATATGTACATAATGTAATGAGTGCATACATAAATACAAATATATTTTAATTAATATATACACAAGAATGCATAAGTATGTGCATACAATTAATGATGTAAAGTCTTTCTATACTGTTAGATATCCGTGTTCTAATGCTTTTACAAAGTGCTGAAAGGCACTATATGTTCAGATACACACTATAGGTTCAGATACATGTCAACATATACACATTGCATACAGTTGATGTTCATTAACAAAGTAGGCTATCAGCTCAGAAACTGCTGTAAATGTTAAATTATCAGTGTACTATGTAACTCATTTCAAATTAATAAGTTTCAGGTAAAAGCTTTTAAAACTAAATTTTCTTATAATAACATCTGTTGTTTTGTTCAGCTGGAAAACAACAGTCAAGTTTTTGCTCAATCCTGTAATCAATCGTCAGAATATTACGTCAGCAAGACTCAGAATATTACGTCAGCAATTACATCAGCATGTGTCAGCGTATTACATAATATGTGACATTTTGTTAACAAGCACACTGGGCTGTCTATTTATGTTATATATCTTATCGAAACTAATCAAAAATTTAAACTTTATTTATAAACATAATGGTAGGCCTATCGTGTATGGCACAAGTGTCTAACAAAAAAGGCCTCAACCACCAGCATAATATAAAGTTCAAATCAGGTGCCTGCAGAGATTCTATCGTGTAATTTTTTATATGTCTTAATATAGAGTTAATCATGACCGCTTGAATTTCTGTCCGCTATATTCTTGCCATGACAGAGATTTAATGAGTGACTTTATTTGTGTTTACTTTTATGAATAGTTCAATGAGAACAGTCGTTTAGAACTCCGTGGGTTATATTTCATGTTAATTGTCTACAATCGTTGAACATGCAATTGCCGCAAACATAAAATTAAATTTGTCACTGCTTGAAGTTGGCATTTATTGTTTTGTTTAATATTAGGCTTCTGGTTTTTTTGTGGTTTTGTTTTTCACTCCCCAAGATTAGCCAAATGTTCACTCTGTCACAGTTTATTGTTATCCATCTAACTATCCTTGCATAATTTCCCTGAATGTTGAAGTAGATGGCTTTCACCACGGCAGTGCTAAACGGTTTTTAGCTCACCCAAGCATAGTTAGGCGCACCGAAATTGAATTCTGTATTGTCCACCCTGCAAGCATCACCGCATGTAGAGCAATATAGGGTAGGCCTACATCAGGGCAGATTAACCACTCGGATGGCCCATGCTAATCACTATACACGGGGCTCTGTCGTAGTGAGCATGGAATGTTGGCCAATTGCTGTTTAACGACATTGTCATAACAAAGACGATTAAGGTCGCCCTCCTCCTTTTTTCAGGATTTGGACTGGCACTATTAGACTACGGGATGATGAACATGGAATGACGAGGTTAACGTAGACATGACAATAAACTTGTAAAAGCGGGTCAATTAATACTGTACGTGCGCTGTACGTTCAGCTTAAGTTAGTAGGCCTATAGTCGATAAGTCGATGCATAATTATACAACACTGCATTTTGAGACTATGTAAGGTCGTTTGAAATGTTTGTTACAGTATATTGACAATTATGTATACACATAGTAGGCCTAAAATTATAGTCAACATTCAAATCTGTTCGTCACTGTTAGGCTAACAGCTCAGAAACATTCACGACTTTTAGCAGCCGCAAGCTGTAGTTTAATTCAGGTCTTAACTCCGAGTTTAACTCAGGTCTACAAGGTCGCAGAGCGTGTTGTTATTTTTCTCACAATTTTCTATTAGGTAACATGATAAAATCCTAACAAGTCAGAATTTGTCCTTGCATCTGGTAGAGTAGGGTAGGGCCTACGCAAATAAATAATATTCTCCGTCGACGTTGGCGCACAGTCCGGCTGTGGTTGTCTTGGCAACTTCTGCACGAGGTTGTTTAAAAATGGCGTCAAAACTAGATGTTGTAGGCGGGACTAAAGTTTTACAATGTTTCAAAGTTATGGTTTGAAGACACTATTTTCCCTTTCGGAGTAGCAAACGAATCTGGCTTTTCCTTGGCGACACCCCGCAACTGCTGTAAGATATCAGGATTGTACAGATGAAAATTAAGAACGTTTTCACTGTGCAAATAGTCTGTCGAGTAGATTTTCACTTTGAGTTATACCCCCAAGCCGCCGCCATAGCCGCCGAGCCGCCGAATTTTTGTCCAAGCCGATTAGCCGCCGGAAATTTTACGGCTTAGCCGAAAAACCGCCGAGAATGTTTTTACGGCTAGCCGCCGGAAACATATTCAGCTAATTCGGCTAGAACACGCACAAAGTTGTGATTGTAAAGTTTTCCCGCTGGTTTCAAAGAGTTATGACTTTGTATAGATTACCGTACAAGTTCGGACTTATTGAAACTGTACTGTTTCGAATGACTTTTTGTGTGCCACTATTAATTGTTCATTTTTATGGCATTGTAGCAGATGTTCTAATGTCTAATTAATTGGCTTTTTGGAACTCTATAGTCGATACACGTTTTGAACGAACTATGTTTCAAGCCGTATTTTTTACGGCTAGCCGAAAAAGGTAGTTTACTTCATTTTACGGCTAGCCGAAAAGCCGCCGTAAATTTTCTCAAGCCAGCCGTTAGCCCAAAAAATTGCGGCTTGGGGGTATGCTTTGAGTGAAGTTCAGAATTGCGTAGAACAGGCTTTATACGCGAAATTATGCCGCATAACTTTGCGGTCAGTTCTCATTTTTTGGCTCCTGGATGGAACCATGGAACTAAAAAACGAGCAAAGAGCAACCTTGGACTGTTGTTGAAATAGAGCGCTGCACCCTTCAGCAATATGTTATATTATAGTCCTGTGTAGAGACTTTGAGCGAATCTTTAATGTGCTACGCATGCTCCACTGTAACACAAATTCCGATTTCACATAGTGTGCCTTAGAACCTACAGAATCAAATCTATAACACAACAACACAACTACCAAAGAATAGTGTTTAGAAGGAAAATTTGGTGTATTTACTGCCTAGTTCTGTTCATTATGTTCTTTAATGTCTTTCAAGTTTCGAACTTAAGTTTGAGCTTGCTTACCTACTTTAGCCTAGCTACTGATTCCCTCACCTATGGGATTTTGTCAGGGCTTCTACAGTTGATCACGATTTTTAACTATGGTTTCACTAGCAACAAGCATTACTCAATACAACTGGCACTGTGATATTGGCATTATAGAATTAATTACATCAGTTACATCAATCAATCAGTCAGTCTATCTGTTTTATTGTAAACCTTTGTAAACCAATCCCAAATACAAACAATGATAGGCACAACTTAGACACTAACGAACAATTGGAACGCAAGCAACAATGAGGTCCCAGATGGGATAACAATCCTGCTATACAGGGACACCGTTTACAAGACAAGTGTTATGTAAGACGGAATGGAAGATGTAATGTGCCTTGGTATAAAAATCTAAATAACTCGCAAATGAATAAATAGTAAACAGTCTATTCGAATTCTTAACCACTAAGACTTTGCTACTAACAACTGTAAGATCCAACAAGATTGACTTTCCATTGATAAGGTATGAACACAGCTTATTTTAAAATCTTTGTAAGTTAGGTGTCTGTTTTAAGTTAGTTGGAAGTGAGTTCCAGATCAGTGGGCCCATGTATTTAACGAATAATCTACGAGAGTCAGATTGAGCCTGTGTATTAAGATATAATTTCGAACTACTAGTATAGTGCGAATAGAGCTCAAAGCCCTGCTGGAAAAATCATGTAAATTAGATATCTGTGCAAAAAGTTAAAATGTATCAGCATAGCACATTTAGCTTCGTGCAAAACAGACTTCATGGTGTGTAATACTTTTTATAATTCCTTAGGTTGTTGATGAGACATCCTGACCAAAGTTGTGATGGCCCGAAGTGTTGCCTGGAGAAGAACAGTCAGTGATGCAGCCAGTTGGCACCAGGATGAGGCTTCAAACACGACGATCTACATCCTACGTGAAATTGGACCGACGGGATTTCTTCTTAAGGAAGATGGACAACAAAAGTGTTTCAAGGTCTTCATTGGTGACCCGCACAGCTGCACATGTTCTGTCTTTAAGAAGGAGAAAGATCTGTGCAAGCACATCTGCTGGGTTATTCTGAAGAAGTTTCGAGTTCCTCGGCAAAACCCAAGTACGTCACATGGAGTGTCACGAGTTCGCTTAAGAAAAACTGTTTTTCATAAACAACTGGAACGAAAAACTCAATTTCTCAATAAAATGCCATTTCAATTTGCTAGTAATTTTATAAGTTCTCAAATCTTTTGCAATGACTCTTTCTTTCACACCAAAAACCAAAACCTGTGGTCTTCTGGTCCCCAGGTAGGGCCTCACAAATTAAGGCCCTCTGGTCTCTAGCTAGGGCCTCACTAATTAAGGTCATTTTGTGACATGGCGATTGGAGAGTGAACAGCGCATGAATAGAAGTGGTGGTGGTGGTGGTAGGGGTTGGGTGGTAATGTCGAATAGTGATAGTGGTGGTATTACATATTTATTATTGTGATTTATTATCATGATTCTTTATGTCAAAAGGATTTGCTAATTGATTAGACAAACAGCTAATTCTAATTCTAATCGATTAGCCACAAGATTTTGCTCATTCTAATTCTACTTGAAAAAATCGATTAGCAATTTAACTAATCGTGCTCATCTCTGGTTGCTTCTTTGTTTTTTTACCAGTGTTTTGTACTGTTGGCATTCATTTTCTATTTCTTGACTTGCAGTCTCGTGGCAGTTGGGTCTTGTTGAGCGTGAGATAACCGACTTAGTCCGAGGAATAGCTGCCTCACAACCGGTCAAGCCGTCAGCTGCTGCCCGACGCATTGCAGCAATGCTTGATCGGAACCAGGAAGAATCGTCGACAGGTGGCAGCAGTGGTGCTTCAGAGGCGAGTACAGTGCCACAGCGTGACATTAGCCGTGAAGACGTTTGTCCCATCTGCCAGGATGAACTGCTGTCGAAGCATCAACCGGTCACATACTGTCGGTAAGTGCTCTGCTTTTATATAAGTTACTAATTATATTACGTACAGGGCTCTTCTTTTCTACAGAGTTGTCAATTAATTTGATTCAATATCACAATAAAAAATTTTAATTATAGCTTTTTATGGCATTACTTCAAGGAGAAGCTCGTTTGAGGCAGTGCCGACCTGGCAACACAAAACCACAGCTGAATAGAAGGGTTTTGAAATGTTTATGGAAAAGTGACAAAGAAGCTGATGTTGTATTGTCTGGATAGTTGTCAGTTAATGCTGTCAGTTATTCTTCATTGCTGTTGTTGTTTACTGTAGTGTTATTTATGTACCTGAACATTTGTATAATGTCTTTAGAAATTCGAAAAGTGCAACATAAATAATATTATGTACCAAGTTGTCAGTGCAATGATCTCTCACTTATTTAGATAAGAATATCTTTGGTGGGAATAGGACATCGTTGCAGTAAGTTATTTCTTGTTTCACTTAAAAATTTACTGTTTGATGTCCAGATACATGCATACATACTTACATAGTTACATATTTAATACATATTGTACATGCATGCATGGTTTTTTCAATTAATAGGCAGTTAGGTAAATAGATAAGTCTGTAGGTTGGTAGGTAGCTGAGGTAGTATGTAAGCTGCCTTTGTTTTCGTTTGAATTCATTGCTGTTCTTGCCTTGTCATTTACTGTGAGTTTCAGTGGCAATAGCAGAATGCATTTGATGGTTTTAGGTTCAGCTGCGGTAACAATGTTCACATAAAATGTATGAAGGTCTGGGCCGAGCACCAGAAGACGACCGGGAAGGCCTTCATCGAGTGTCCGTTCTGTCGTGAGGACTTTGGCCCTCTCTCGCTTCTCCAGGTCGAATACCAGAATGCGGCTGGAGCAGATGTGAGAGCAGAGAGACTTCAAGAACACCCTGGAATTGTCTGCTCTGGCTGCCATGCAATGCCGATCTCCGGCAAATGCTACAAGTAATGGCAATGAAATTTTTAATATGGCTCTTATAAGGTGCTGTCTTGAATGTTCATCTAAAATGTCCTTGCACGACTAGATTTTTCAAAAGGCTGGTAAAGGTGCTATATGAATGAACAGCATCATAGCTAGTCTGATCTGAGAACTTCTGCAGTGTGACTGTAATTATAGAACGTTCTATAAAAGGCAAACACATCTGCTAGGTTATTGTGAAAAAGTTTCGACTTCCCGGGGAAACCCAAGTATGTGACCTGAATGAGTGTAACAATAGAAGTGGTGGTGCTGACGTTCTATACAATGTTCAATAATGCCTCTAAAATCTGCTCTTGTAGTTTATATCAAACATGCATGTAATTGCTGTGCACAATGTAATGCATGTGCGCTTTTCAAATGCTATCAAAACTAAGTACGGAATTGAAGAAGATGCAAAAATAGGTTAAGGAGGAAATCAGTATATTCCACATACTTAATCTATTTGAGTCTATTTCATGTATTGCTTACCGGTATATAACTATATATTTGAGTAATGTTGCCCTTACTGCTTAAATAGCCTTTACTGTCTAACCTTACAAAATCTGAGGTCTTTTGCTTGAAGAGACGCTAATCAATTTGCGACTACAATTTACAATTATCTCTGACTTTATTTATTTAGAATTAGTTTTGCCTGATTAATTTAAGAAGATGTCTATCTAAAACTAAGCTGACTTGTCACAGTTACTTTTAGAATACCGTTATTGATGTTCGTAGGTGTTTGGTGTGTTCCGATGTCTATCTGTGCCAGTCCTGCTACAACACAGAGACTCACAAGGAACATGGCTTTCAATACAGACTTGTAAGATCGTAAAAATATTCTTGCAGTATTGAATACTATAATTATTTATTTGAGGTATAATTGATCCTAGATGAACCAAAGCATGGAGCAGGAAAGACATTTTTTATGTATTTATTTATTTCTTTATTCACTGAGTTTTGATTGATTCACTGATTGATAGATGGATAAATAAATAAATAGATAGATTGATTCATCCATCCATCCATCCTTCTATCCATCATCTATCCATCCATCTATCCATCCCTCTTTCCATCCATCCATCCATCATCCATCCATCCATCTATCCATCCCTCTTTCCATCTATCCATCCATCAAATCTATCCATCCCTCTATGCATCCATCCATCCATCTATCCATCCACCCATTCATTAATATTAATTTTTTTAAATATTTACTTATGTATTCATTTGTTTATTTATGTGTTTATTCATTCGATGGTAAATGTGTGTCTTCTCGAAATTCTTTCTAAATGTTAACTCTGATGAATTGTGACGATTTGCAGAAGATGTCCCAGAAATGGCGTCCAGCGCCTTCCAGAGGATCCACGACAGTCCTTCCAGCCGCCGTCATCTCGAGTCTTTTAGCTCGGGACATTTCAGAACAAGACTACGACCTCCTGCTTCAGCTGGACAAGTATGTTACGTCCTTTCATTTTACAGTACATTACAAGTAATTACTCTTCATGACTCAAGACTACATTGCATTGCATTGTTTTCATTGCATTACATTCCTGCACATCACATTATTCCAATGAATGAGGTCGGTAGAATAAGGCTTGAGATACAATCGAACCTGTGACCCTATGGTTGCAAGGCACAGAACATACCGCTACATCACCATGTCCCATCAAACCACTGCATCACATCAAATTTAAGTACCTTACTAATGTAGTCAGGTAATTTTGGCTGGGGTCTCTCCCTCATCTGCCTGTAGCTTGAAGACTTTTTTATTCCCTCGGGGCTTTCATGCTGAGAGTGCCTCTAAATAGGTTATACTGTAAGAGGCGCTTTTCAAATTTTCAAATACAATACAATACAATACAAAGACATCTTGACAGTCTTCTTGTTAATCACTTGAGTCACTGTATGAGTTCTCTTCTTCGTTCTTCTCTTTTCCTTCAGTCCATCGGCACAGCAGCCAAGCAGTCTAACAGAGGCGACAATCCGTTCCTTTCCACTGGAAAGCATCCGTCAGAACAGCATCCTGCTCGCTCCGGGTCAACAGTGCTGCGTCTGTCTCCGTGGTTACACGCCAGGTCAACAGGTGCGTCGTCTGCCATGCCGCCATTGTTTCCATAGAGACTGCATCGACGATTGGCTGCTCAACCATCATCCGACATGCCCTGTAGATGGCGCTGTCTATACGAATGAATCAGTTCGACAGATTAAGGAGGCGGAAAGACTTAGGTGCGTTTAACGGAAGGTATCCTCTGATCTTTTGTAGTCCCCGTATGTGGCAACAGATGAGTTATTCTGTTCTGTTTATAGTGCAATACTCTACTCAATACTTCTCTTATAGTGTATTCTGTTGTAGTTGTGTTTAGCCTGGTTTTAGTGTAGTGTTGTATTGTGGTACCATTTAGTAGTCTAGTCACTCTAGTGTAACCTGGCCTGGTGGAAAGACTTATGTGCGTTTAAGGGAAGTTATCTCTGATCTTACGATCTCATGTTGTCCTCATATGTGGATAGTTGCAGTTGAGAGAGTGTGTAAAGCTTACAAACTTGAAGTGGCTTGGTGTTGACGATGCTATAGAAATTGTCATCATTACATTACATTACATTACATTACATTACTTAGGTAGCTTAGTGTGTTTGTAATGTAGTGTATTCTATTCATGTTTATGGTGCAATGCATTCTCTTATAGTGTATTCTGTTGTAGTTATGTGTAGTCTGCTTTTTAGTTTAGTGTTGTATTGGTGGTGTAATTTAGTGCAGTCTAGTGTAATCCGTCCTGGTTTTGTAGTCTAGTCCATTTGGTGTAGTGTATTGCTGCGCAGTGTGGTTTAGTGCAACCTAACCTGGACTGTAGTCTATTCTGGTTTATAGAGTGTTGTATTGTAGTGAAAGAGGGTCCAGAGGCCTAAAATGTAATGCTCACTTCTACATTAAACCACCATACCTTCTGTTACACTACATTAAACCACACAGCATTCCATTATTCTACATTAAACCACATAATAATCCATTACCCTACATTAAACTACATAACATTCTATTACTGGACATTGAACAACATTACATTCCATTACTCTACGTTAAACCACATTTTACAATGCTACAATTTATGTATTTCGAATCTGAACAAGTTTTTTTACACAGAACCGCTAATCTTCAGAACATGCAGATTATTTCAAAGCCGACACTTATTTTGAATTTTTTATCTAATTTTCTAAGAAAACAACGACTCTTGTCGAGGACCGATCCAAAGGAAGACCAGCAAAAAAGTCGAGGTCTTAAGCCATCATCGAGGTTTCAGGAAACGCTAAACCTAGAAATTCCAGGCGTTGGATTGGCTCGTCATGTGGCGCCATCTGGCACCAGTGAACGTGATCACACAGGTGGTATTTTGAATGAATCGGCGAATTCTTCCAACGTACGTGACAACAATTCAGCGACGTATTTTCAACGAAGTGCATTGCACAACAGGAAGTCCTCGTTACCTAGGAATCGGGCAGGACCTGATTTTATGGGGAATGACCCTGTGCTTGAGGTTACTTCTGCTTCGTCTTCCACGTCTGTTGACGCTATTGAGCATGAACAAAATGTGCCTTATTGTCATGGTAACGAAAACAGTGTTCAAAATCGTCATGGTAACGAACAGATTGAACCAAGTCGTCATGGCAACACACAAATGTTGCACAATCGTCATGGTAACCAGCGACAACATTCAAATGTGAGTGACGTTGACTTGAGGCAGTTTGCGTATTCACAAGAAACGAGTCACGGTGAAACGGGTCACATTTCGACTTACAATCGATCGTCAAGTGCGGAGAATGTATCCGGACCTCAGGGCGCTTCAGTTGGCAATCGAAATGGACATGGCAGAAAACTGTATAGAAATTACCCAGCTCAGGAAATTCCAGATTCCAACCACACCGGCGACCAGAGCTTCCTTCAGATTAACAATACACTCTGCACTCCGGCAGACATCTTAAGGTAAAAGAATTAGGGCTGCAGAGGTTAACGATTAAGTAATCGATTAATCGTTAATTAATTTTAATCAATTAACTATTTAAACATTTTTATCTTTAACAGCCCTGAAAAGAATGCTTTTTCAGCTGTGGTAAGCTGCATGTTCATGCAGCTGAAGCAACGTGAACTCGGCTTATCTTCAAAACCATTAAGAGGACGATCTTTTGGATTCTATTTGCAAACCTTTTGTAACAAATGGTCATTCAGAGATAGTCTAGCTTTCACCACAATGTAACTTCTTGAAACATGGCTCAAATCATTTCTTTTTCAGTTTCTTGTTTGACTGTCTTTGTTCATGTATGGCAACCTTTTCTTGAGCCTCTGCAGGGTTATTTGGTGCTATGTAAATAGTCAGCAACTCAGCATTATTATTATTATTATTAAAATTTTATTGTTAATTGTTATTATTATTATTATTAATTTTTTACTAGTTACTATTACTACTGCTACTAGTACTACTGCTAGATGTATATTCTGATGTTTCTTCTGTTTCCAGTTTGCTTTCTTCAGCAACCTCTACCAGTCACAGGCATATTCCAGCTGAAATCAAACTGCCACTCCCTCCTTCAATACCTGTGTCAAGAACCTTGATGGATTGTCATCTGGAAGTGACGGGAATCACCCAGGGAACCAGTCTGATGCTGGAACCAGGCCTACACAGACCACCATTTGGACCAGTTCGTTCTGCTGGTTAGTAACTCCCTTCAATCGCTGATTACTAACTGAATTGCATAAAAACTAGGGGTCGGAATTGGCGACGTTATTAACGCGATTAATGTGTTAATTAATTCGCGCGATTAAAATTTTTAACGCAGATTAACGCGATTGTCACTGCGTCCCAATTATTTCTAGAAATGTGCTAAAACAATTCTTGATAAAACCGCTCAGTTTAAACTTTAAACTCAAAAGTAAACACTCAAAAGTAAAAATAAGTACTAAAAGCATTGTATGCTTTTTGTTTATTGACTGCAATCATTGATATAGCACATAATTCAACGTAATTACTTCGAGTCGGTATCAGTAGTTGTACTTGTTATCTATTGTGCGCATGCATTAAAAATTAATCGGCGTTAAAAATTTTAATCGCGCGATTAATTAACGATTAATTGTGTTAATCGTTAAATGCCCACCCCTAATAAAAACTATTACTGTGTATTAGTACAGTTTAACATAGCAGACAGACTCACAGACAGACCAAAAATACAGACAGACACGAACAATGACACAAGGAGCGATCAGTAAGAAGTCTGTCTTTCTTCTTCATTCTAGGATCCGTGAAGTCGAGGTACAGAGGTCGTTTACGACTTCAACCTTTGTTTGGCGACACCTGTCAAAGAAGGAACCAGAAAAAGATTACGAATGCGCTCCCTGGTGGTGGAAATTCCGAATCAGAAAGACCCAGTGTTCGTATTATGCCTCTGTCTTTACAGAACAAACATTTACTTGGCTACATTCTGTGGTTGTAAGGGGAGGAAGGGGTGATAAAGACCTCTGAGCATAAATTAAATGTATGGAGATAGTGTTACCAATTTGCCCCTTCTAATCACTCCATACTCACGATTTTCATTTAGAAATAAATTTAGATGCATGTTCTGGGTGTGGTTAATAATACGATGATGAATGATTGATTGTTCTAGAAACGGGTGACATGAAATGTGCATTTGTGTTTCATGATTTGTAAAGATGTAATGTATTTTAAGTCTGTTAATAAAAAGGCATTTAAAAATTTCATTTTACATTGCATGTAAATAAAAAATGGGGACAATTTGTGGCAATAGTGCTTTCACGGCCAATAACAGATGGAGGCAACAGAGCTGGCCCAGTTAGCTACATTGGTAAGAGCGTAGGCTGCACAGAGCTTCTCATTTGAGGCGATCATCAATCGATCGATCGATCTCCTTGGTCGATCGCCTAGCAAAGGTCTGGTCGATCGGTAAATCGATGGCGCTCGATGACTTAGACTCCTAGAGGAACCTGGGGTCAGACCATTATTTTTATTTATCTCATTTACTTTACTTGTAAAAGTTCAGGTCAGGATTGATGCAACATTGCATCGACAAGCAGAGGAGGCTAATCGACCGTTAATAAGTGTTGCGTATACTCTAGCAGTTAATGGACAACCATAATAATATGCAGCTATTGAGCTATACGAATATGATACACAAACTACACTGTACACAAAAGGTCTCGAATTCGACAGCGCATCGATCACCTACTCAATTCGGCGCGATCGATTTTCAAAGCGCCTTCTATTTTCAAATGAGAAGCTCTGAGGCTGCGTTGCATAAGCCTCTGTGAAAGAGATCATGCAGATTGCGGTTCGCTTCCCGAAGCTGGCTTATTTAAGAGATTTAAATCTCGGGCTAGCACAGTCCTTGCACGGGAATCCGAAATGGCGTGGCATCCATCCAAATGGGCAGCAATGGTGAAAGATCTCGCCCGATCAATTCATTGAGAAATTAGCCTAGTCGAGGCTTATATACAGTCGCTGTCGAAAACGCCAGCATTTATATTTACATTTACGACAGAGCAGTTTCCACAGACTGGAGATTTCACCAAATTAGTGCACAGATATGTTGTGCAGGCGAGGCTAGTACACACACACACACGCACACACACACACACACGAACGCACGCACGCACACACACACACACACACACACACATATATCGCTTGTAAGTAAGTAAGTATATTCTTTATTGACCAATTGATATTCGCACTTTGGTATAGAGACATCTAATAAACACAGTTAAAAAGTATAGTGTGAGGTATTTAAAGCACTGGCTATGTACATGCATGTGCATATTATGTTCATGTATGTGCATGCTTACACATGCACATGAGCACATGCACATATGTACCTAATGGTAATGATTTCATTGGTTAATAAAGAATATACTTACTTACTTACTTACTTTTTTTATTATAGGACCCTAGTGATCTCTTCATAGGAAATGATCCATCGTATCCAAGTGAACTGACAGCAGAAGCCTTTGTCCAGCGACCCTTACCTTCGCTTCCTCTCAACCACCTCCACCACCACCACCAGAGGCCATCTCTCTACCGCCACCGATCTTCCAGTCTTTCCAGACCAAATGACGATGAAATGACTGTCAATGGAAGCAGCGTTCCAGAAGTTTTAACTGAAAATAGGAAGACTAACGAACGATGTGACCCTACACAAGAAAATGCGCCCATGTGACTGTGACAAAGTAATTAAAGAGTAAAAACCGTAAAACACTTTACTTACCCCATATCTCAATCCTCAAATCCTCATAGTTACGAACAGAATGCTCCAAATCACCATGGTGATGAACACATTGAACCAAGTCGTCATGGCAACAAACAAATGGTGCAACATCGTCATGGTAACCAGCGACAACATTCAAAGTTGAGTGACGTTGACTTGACCATTCTTTATGTCAGCAGGATGGTACTGCAGTCGTTGTCAAAAACATTGCATTCAGTATTGCCCATTGCAATAAGATATGAATAATATGTATGTATGTATGAGCACTTGTTATAGCGCCCCTTCAAGATTTCTACTCAGAGGCGCTCCCGACTACAGTGCGGACACTGAATCGGAGTTTCACGCCCGGGCGCGCATGAGCCATTGTGGTGAAGGACTTGCCCAAGGTCCCTACGGCGGCAGCTTGAGGTGGATTCAGGAAGCCACGCAACCCTCCGGCTTGCAAGGCACCGGGGAAAATACCCCTACACCACCGCGCCCCACAACATAGACCTTATTTTTCTCCCCTCTGCTTTCAACCACAAATTGCACCCTGGACATTGGACCTGGATAGGATTGACTTTGATGTCGACAACTTAATTCAGCTGTCGCCTTCTAAGCTCTTTGACATTCAGCCACGTCCATTAGAAGATCCAGGAACGAGACTTCGACCTCTTCGGCTAAAAGCTGACGGTTTGATTAGGCATACGTCAGAACACCATCCCATCAAATGAACACCTGACAGCAAATAAGAGCAACTTTCATCTATAATGTAGTTAACCAATTGACACATTATATATATATATATATATATATATATATGCCAGTTTGTATATATATATATATAATTAGCAAACTGGCTTTATTACTCATATCTACAGATCAATTTGTGCAATTTGTGTGTATTTATATGTATTACTGCATGCGCGTAACTAGCATTACGCAATTACGCAACTGCGTAAAGATTTTAACCGCTCTCAACATGTTTTGACCATTTAGATTACATTTTGAGAATCTAGATTACTATTATTCGTTGAATTTCTATTGTGCAGACTTTGTTATAGTACGGTCAGAAAAAACATTTCCCTTCGCGGACTTAGTGAAAGACACTGCAAATTTCAGTGACACTTTGAAATTTCGATCACAGACCGACACTAGTTTTAGGTTAAATCATCGAAAGCTAATTTCATCTGGTCCACGCAAAGCCTAGTTGGCAGCTACATAAGTCCGTTGATTCAAAATGAGCTGGTCCACCTGCGTGGCCAGCTCTCCTGCAACCGATTTAATAAAGAATATGCTTACTTACTTACTTGCTTATTGCCATTTTT
>JACEVL010001622.1:0-25294 GCA_020284085.1 Aporrectodea caliginosa
AGACGAACATTGTACTATCTGTACTCTACATTGTTTTGCGACATCTTGTGGTTGCAAAGGCCGATTACGTCGATATCTCATGACCATATATTTATGTAGATATATTTCTATCGGTAGGGGTAGTTTAACGACGATGATTCTGAGGCACTAGGAATTCTGAGTGAAGGACTTGCTCAGTAGCTGTCTAAGGGAAGAGGCCCGAACCCGTACCCTCCACCCTACAAGTCAAGCGCTAACGACCAATTGGCAACCGGGGGGGCTGATAGCGCATTGATAACATCTGGCACAGAGACCGAGAGGTACTGAGTTCGAGCCCCATTGGGCGGATATGCTTTGTAGGCTGCTATTAGCGCCGTTGTATTGCAGGCTGTCTGTTCTGTTAGTAGTTAAGATTTAAATTGCATAACATGTAAATGTACAGCGCAGTGCGTTTGTCAGGCGCTTATTAGGTCTAAGTTGTAGTAGCAGTAGTAGTAGCATCAATAGTAGTAATGGTAGTAGTAGCAGTTGTTGTTGTTGTATTAGGCGCCACTATCCAATGACGAAGCATCAATCGATGACGCTGAACAGCCTCTGAGTGAAGGACTTGCTCAAGGTCGCTATCTCTGACTTTACCTGTAATAACTGAACGCCTGCGAATAAGGAGGTTCCCGCGTATTAATTCTATTTCGCCGCTTATGATTACGATAACGATCACAATCGTAGACATTTCGTTGCTTCTCCTTTACGACGAAGTGTCGTGATGAGGGTAATTGGCGTCACCCTCCCTTAATCCAGGTTTCAGACAGGCACCACTCGATGGCAGTTTTCTATTGTTTATAAACACCTCGTGGCCGCCAATGACCGTTATCAACGAACAGACCCTCCTGTATACGACATGTAATATTTGGCGATTGAACGCTTTTGCTGAATATATAGCTTCTACAGATGGCGTCTTAAAGGTGTTTAAGACGAGAACTACATCGTTAATTGTTAAGCGTCATTTTGCGGCAACCAAAGGCAGTTGGCGTTACGCTATAAGGGAAAGGGCCTATGATCTGGTGATTGGTTGGTTTAACAACGCTGTGTCATAACATGGATAAATAACTTGGCCTTCCTTTCTCCAGACTTGAAACTGACACTACCAGTGTACGAGCAGTGGCGGAATTAACACTGGTATAATTGGTAGCAGTAGTCGTAATTTCTGTTTAACGAAACTGTGTGATAAGAACGATCATTCGCGACGCCCTCCTCTTTTCTCCAGGCTTGGGACTGACCATTTTTTTGCATCAGATGAACACATGTTAAAGGTCACGTGAAACTGAAAGGACATCGTTTGCAAACGGTAAGCAAAAGTGGGCGAGTAAAAAGACGAAATAAACGATGGTCGCTAGATATGAAATGGAAGTCGAGAATCGTAAAAGACATTTGATGATAATTATATTATTATATATCAATCCAGGATGAAATACAGGTAACAACATACAAAACGTACTATAAAGAGAAGAGATGAATAGATGTTGGAATCATTGAGATTTGGTGTTAGCGGGATAATTTCTGTTTAACGACGCTCTGTCATAATGAGGGTGATTGGCGTTGCCCTCCTTCTTCATCCATGCTTGGGACTGGCACCAAGAGATGGCAGACAGCTCTTTCGTTGTTTATCAACATCTTGCCGTTAACGTCAACCTTATTCTATAGAGAGTTAATGGGCACTGCAGCTAGTAGCGATCTATTATTAATCAAAGGTTTAACGACATCCTATAGCTACAAAGGCTGTTGACGTCTTTAAAGTTGTTGATGTATTTCCGTTCATTTTCTTGTAATGTTCTCACAAATGTTCTTTCTCCTTTCTCGTCCTTGATTCCGTCTCCGATAAGATGCTGACGTATTTAAAGTTTCTGACGATTTAAGTTCATTTTCATATAATTTCTATCAACAGATTTTCTTTTTCTTTTCTTGGCTTTGATTCCGTTTCTGATAAGATGTAGACGTATTTAAAGTTTCTGACGGATTAAGTTCATTTCCGTATAATGTTAATAACTGTTTTCTCCTCAATCTTATTAACAATATTAACAATATTTGATAGATACATATTATTTGATTTGATACATATTAAAGTATTGTATCTCCGTTATGTTTGGCCCATTGGCTCTTTTTATTGTAATTCTTTTTTAACATCTTTTTCCTTTTTTTTTCCTTTTTCTCCTTTTGTTTCTTTTTTGGTGGCTATATCAGCTCTTTTTTGGCTATATCAGCTCTTTTTTTGGCTATTTTAGCTCTTTTCAAATATGTTTACAAAGTTATTAACAGTACTTCTTTAAGTTTTCTAAAATAACATGTAATGCTATTTGCAAACAGAAATTCAGCACAGATGTGTAATATATATACATGTATTATATACACATTTTATTTTAACATACATCTATTTACAAGAATGCATGTTAACAATTATTTACATGACAGAATACTTAATTAAACATTTCATTAAACATTTTCCTATGAAACAATGTAATATCATTAGAAAATGCAATGAAATAATGAAATGACCATTAATCACACATATTTTGTGTTTATTGGTATTTTAATCATAAGGAATGTGTTCAACTATATGTTTGTAATAGATTTGATCTGATACTAATATTTATGACAATAATTATAGTATTTTTCCTTTATTAATGATTTTAACAAGATTATATACTGCACTCTGCAAACATCCCACATCAAGCAGAGATTTTAAATTAAATTCTGATTTATAACTATTACATTTATCTTTTAGAATATTTGAAATATTTTCCTTTTTACACTCCAATAGAATATGTTCTATACTTTCCGTAACCTCACATGTATCACATAACCCATTAGGGTGCTTTTTCATTTGAAATAGTTTTTTATTAGTAATGGCAACACCAAGTCTCAATCTACTAATTTGTACTTCTTTATGCCTATATGGATCAGAAAATTTTATATTAGTAGAAACAAGTGGGCATATGGTTTTATAGAAGTTCCCTTGCTTTTCAACGTTATACTCTATTTGCCATTTATTTATTATATAGTCTTTAATAAAAGTATTCATCTCTTGTGATTCTAAGTATTTTGTGGAATTAATATTATCTAAATTGAGTGCTTCCTTTGCTAATTTATCTGCTCTTTCATTACCACTTATGTCTACATGGCTTGGAATCCATGCCATTTTTATTTGATTAGGTTCCAATCTATTCAATTGCATCATTAGTTCGTTAAATAAATTGGGTCGTGAATCAGATTTATTTTTCTTAATAGAAGTAAGTACACTTAGTGAGTCGGATAATATTACATATTGGCAGTTCTTATTATTCTCAGTGTTTAGTATCCATGTTACTGCTTCTTTTATTGCAGTTAACTCTGCTGCATAGATGCTGGATCCATTACATAATCTAAACTTTCTATCTAAATCTATACTTGGAATTGTAAAAGCTGCAGTAACAACTTCGTCTGCCTTTGACCCATCCGTGTAAATAAGTGTTTCTAGTTTATATCCTGATATCATTTGAAGTGCAACTAATTTCAGAAGTTCAGGGTTATCTCTTTTTTTGCTAATCTGCTTTTTGAGACTGATATCTATATCTATTTTGTTATTAGTCCAAGGGGGAATTTGGGGAAAACAGGGTCCAATAAAAGATGTATCAAGAGATGATATGAATTCATTTGTTCTGTAGTGTATAGAATGATTCTTGTTTTGTGGTGTTTTACTGACATCTGTCCAATGTGGTTGGAAAGTAGCGATCAAACGTTTTTCCTTTAATTATAGCATTGGACGAATGCATGTTAAAGGTGTCTAAGACGAACTCTGTATTATTGAATTTTATTGCTCAGCGACATCATGCTGCTGTCAAATTCTATTATTACCTTATAATAGAATTAGATATAATCCTTAGGCAGGGCTAGTTTCCGTTTTACGACGCTGTGTCATAACGAGGATGATTTTCTTCGCCCTCCTCCTCATTCCAGCCTTCGGACTAGCACCACCTCAGGGTAAATAGCTTATCCGTTCTCTATCGACAGCCGCTAGGGACCGATAGCGTCGACCTTATTCAACAGATGAGTTTTCACATCTCAAGCGATTAGTATGTATTTACATGAAGTTTCAGTTTAACGACACTGTGTGATTACAAAGATCATTAGCGTCGCCTTCCTCCTTTATCCAGGCTTGGGACTGGCACTGACAGAGTACAAGCAGTGGCCGAGTTCAAGCGATTAGGCGTAATGGCTGCTACTTTTAGCGTCGGAAAACACCGTGTTAAAGGTGTAAATGATCCATTATTCGCTATCTGTCATCAGATTTTTCTGTTATCCGTTGTTTAGAGATATCTCGTCGCCGTTAAAGGCCGTTATCGTCGACCTCGTGCACCCTACGTGAAATAATTATGTCATTTTCGGTTGGTTTCCCAGTTTAACGGCAGCTTATGACAACATTGGCCGTTGCCGCCGGCAAAGATTATTTTGGCATAATACAGCTCTTGATTGTCATTTTCATTCTCTTTGGCCGAATTTATATCGTATTTAGAATACGTGTTAAAGGTGTCTAATATATTAGCACTGTACTACTTATATACTGAACTTTCTGTACTTGTAGATGTACTTGTTTCCGGTAGTTTTTTTTCAATACTTTCACGATCCAACACAACCACGTCTCTGGAACGATCCCAATACGGCTCTGGAACTATCTCACCTCCTATCTGGAACCATATCACCTCTGAACGTTTCTGGGACGATATACCTTCTGAAATCCTCAAATTTTCGGTTCCTCCGCCATCATTGCCAATCATCACATCAAGATCCTCTATCAGTCAAATCTGAAGTCTCACCTCTTCATGAATTCATACACTGACTCATCCATCACCTTTCAATAAAACGACACCCTCCTTAGCAACTACTCTGCCCCTCTAACACCCTAGCAACCGAACTCGAGCCTCCTTCTGACAACCCTCTTGGATAACCCCTCTGATTCGACGCAGCACTCGTGAATCAGCTAGTGTCTTTCGAGTGGCACTTTAGTAGTTTGGAGTTTACGATTATGATTGCAGACGTGGTTGGTCCTTCTGTCTGGAATTGTTGAATTTTATTGCTCAGCGACATGTTGCTGCTGTCAAAGTCTATTATTACATCTCAAGCTTAATGGCTGCTACTTTTTGCGTCGGAAAACACCGTGTTAAAGGTGTCAAAGGTCCATTATTTGTTATTTGTTATCTGTTATCTGTTATCTGTTACCCGTTGTATAGAAACATCTTGTGGCCGTTGAGGGCCGTTATCGTCCACCTCACCCTTTGAGAAAGCTGTGATCTCTATTTAGGTGATCGTAGTTTCAGTTAAACGACACTCTGAGTGAGTGGGGACTACAACTACTAGCAATTATTATTACTCCACAGTTTTACGTCGTCTTATGACATCAAAGGCCGTTGACGACAATAATATACAGAAAACACACAATTCAATAATTACAAGAAATTAAACGCTTTTCCTACAATTATAGCTTTGGACGAACGCATGTTAAAGGTGTCTAAGACGAGCACTGTATTATTGAATTTTATTGCTTAGCGATATCCTGTTGCTGTCAAAGTCTATTATTACCTTATAAAGTCATTTGATGATAATTATATTATTATACATCAGTCCAGTATGACAAACCTACGATTATTGGAGAATCTGGAGCTGCATTTTTTATAACTCATTTTTACTCTGTTCGCGACCTTTTGACCTGGTTACTCGAAGATGTTATAATCGGCTACGTCAATTACTTGTTAACACCTTATGGCCGCCAAAGCCGTCAAAGTCCACCTTACTATACGAGCTAGACGAGTATATCTTCATCATATCTGACGATTTTTTTTTATTCCATGGTTTAACGTCATCATATGACATCAAAGGCCGTTGACGACAATTCGAAATTATGTACAATACAGTTGAGACAAAATTGATAGAGTTAGAGGCATCTAAACAGTACTTTACAATGTCACTAATATTCATTGTTTAGTAGCATAATATTATAGTTCATATACTAATTTCAATGTTACTTGCATAAGATAACATACTGTAAGACGGTCTTTCAGGAAAATTATAAACTGTTTTGCAGCAATTATCACACATAAATTTTTCAATGTAAAATGAAAAGATTCCTGATAAACAGCAATAATGTACAGTACACGAGATTTCAATCCAGCTATTCAATTATATAACAGCATTGGTTTCAAGTTTACAAAACCTGCAATTATGAAGTTTACAAAACATGAAATTATGATATGAAATTTATATTTTAATCTTTTAATTTTCAAATTTTTTTTCATTCAATGCAACCAGACGTCATAATTAAAATACATGCATAGGCATACATTGAAAACAACAGTTCTTTATCATATGTTAAAGATATGAATAGAAGAGAGTATTGTAATTTGACCTGAGATTCTTAATCTTTCACTTTTAATTTTTGATTTCAGTTTAATGGTTATTAAATGTTATTACATATGTTATTTTGACATGAAATTCTTAGTTTAGTTATAAATGTTTACATATAAAGGTAATCAATCATAACAAACAAGCAATGTTAGTATAATAATGTACAAATGGCTTCAAAATAACGAACTTAGCGTCTACCGATTTTTTTTAATCCACAGTTTAACGTCATCATATGACATCAAAGGCCGATTTTGATTTGATCCTCAGTTTAACGGCAGCTTATGACAACATAGGCCGTTGCCGCCGACAAAGATTAGTTTTTGGCATATTACAGCTCATGTTGCAGCTGTCAGAGTCTATAATTACATCTCAAGCTTAATGGCTGCTACTTTTTGCGTCGGAAAACACCGTATTAAAGGTGTCAAAGGTCCATTATTTGTTATCTGTTATATGTTATCCGTTGTATAGAGACATCTTGTGGCCGTTGAGGGCCGTTATCGACCACCTAACCCTATGAGAAAGATGTGATCTCTATTCTGGTGATCGTAGTTTCAGTTTAACGACACTGTGTGATTACAAAGATCATTAGCGTCGCCCACCTCCCTTTATCCAGGCTTAGGACTGGCACTGTCAGAAAACAAACAGTGACGGAGTAAACAGTTTTTCACGCTTTATGTAATATGGACCAAATTAATCGAATTTAATCGAATAACCTCGATTAAATTTTTGAAGGTTAATCGATTAAAATTATTTTAATCAGTACAAGCCCTAATATAAACACTTTGTGGTCGTCCAAGGGCCGTTAACAATTAACTGTATGCCTTACCATGGAAGAGATACATGCCCATCCACAAGCTATTAAACCTTGGCACATCTTGTAGGATCAATATTTCTGACGGTTCTGCTTAGTTCTTGCCTCTTTCAAATTGCTTATCCACCATAGACTGCCTCTGTCTGTCTCTGTCTCTGTCTGTCTCTGTCTCTCTCTGTCTCTGTCCCTCTGTCTGTCTCTGTCTCTGTCTGTCTGTCTGTCTGTCTGTCTCTGCTCTCTGCCTCTGTCTCTGTCTCTCTGTCTGTCTGTCTGTCTCTCTGTCTCTGTCTCTGTCTCTGTCTCCTCATCTCTGTCCTCCTGTCTGTGTCCTCTGCCTCTGTCTCTGTCTCCCTGCCTCTGTCTCTGCTCTCTGCCTCTGCCTCTCGTCGCTCTCTGCCTCTGTCTGTCTGTCTGTCTGTGTCTGTGTCTGTGTCTGTGTCTGTGTCTGTGTCTGTGTCTGTGTCTGTGTCTGTGTCTGTGTCTGTGTCTACGTGTCTGTGTCTGTGTCTGTGTCTGTGTCTGTGTCTGTGTCTGTGTCTGTGTCTGTGTCTGTGCCTGTGTCTGTGCTCTGTGTCTCTGTCTGTCTGTCTGTCTGTCTGTCTGTCTCTCTCTGTCTCTCTCTGTCTCTCTCTCTCTCTCTCTGTCTCTCTCTGCTCTCTCTGTCTCTCTCTGTCTCTCTCTCTCTCTCTCTCTCTCTGTCTCTCTCTCTCTGTCTGTCTCTCTCTCTCTGAAGTTTATAATTTAATGGCACTAATCATCCTTACCCCATGTATGGTATGATTATTTGTTTACCACTGATCTGAAAAGTCACGTGAAGCGGATCGGATGTCGTTTTCAATGGGTACGAGATAGTTGGAGGTACGGTATCGATAAAACAGACGTTGGTTCCTTTGGGCAGCCAAGCCGTGTCACTGGCGGTTCAACGTTTTTGCTGAATTTATACTGTTGGCAGACAGCGTGTAAAAGGTGGCTGAGACGATAACTGTATCATTAATTGTTTAGCGATATCTTGTAACCGTCAAGGGCCCTAAGCTAGGGATGGACCGAGTGTTGGTCCGGATATCAGTTCGTTTCGGATTTTGCACTAATCGGTATTAATTGGAATCGGCGCATCACAGGACTACCGATCCAAATACCAAAAAAGTAATTTTTTTTACTAGAAAGAATTTCTTCTTTCATTAATACAAAAAAGCAAACTGTGTTGGCGACCTCTTTAATCTTTATCATTGAAACTCCGTGTAAAATAATCAAATAGTTCAGTGAATAAACTATCTCTTGTTTAGCTGTAAATTATTATATCTTTCTAAATGAAAATATATATTGCCAATTAATCGGATCGAATCTGTATTCGGGCGAGAAAGCAGGCCAAATATCCGGTTACTATTCAGAATCGGAAAACGGCAAAAATGCCAATCGGTCATTCCCTACTGTTACAGTAAACGTCGAAATTTCCTGCTGTAAACGTCGATGTTGCTCAAGAATTATAACTAGTGATTTGTGTGTGTCCACAGTTTAACGGCAGCTTATGACAACATAGGCCGTTGCCGCCGACAAAGATTAGTTTTGGCATATTACAGCTCTTTTGCTCTATTTATATCGTCGGAAGAACGGTTGTTAAAGGTGTTTAAATAGATCTTGTATTATGTATTGTTTAGCGACATCTTGTGATTGTCAAAGCGAATTTTGTCGACATCTGATTAACTTGTGTTGATATAAGATATAATTATTTCAAAAATAGTGGTAGTTTCTGTTTATACACCACATAACATCATTTCACATCATCTCATTTTAAACCATACCATACTCAGCAGGGACGGACTTCCAAGTACCTTTTGTGATCTGATGCACAAACACACTTCTGCTGTTTCTCTTTTTCCTCTTCGCTCTCCAGATCGTCTTGATCTACTAATTTTTGTCCATCAGGCAAGGACTGCTATGGCCCAACGTGGCGCCTTTGCTATTTTGGTTCCTTCCTCTTGGAATGACCTTCTTCCTCTTGGAATGACCTTCCCCCTCTTTACTCTCACAGATTTTCTCCTTCACCTGCCCGCTGTTTGAAGGTTTTTCAATTCCCTCTCTATCTCTATCCATCTCCGACTCTCTATCTGTCTCTGTCTCTTCATTTGTCTGTCTCTGTCTCTCCATTGCTCTGTCTCTCTGTCTGTCTCCCTCTCTCTCTCCCTGCATCTACCATTAGATCAAGAAGTCAAACAAGAACAGTTTGAAGAGATGAAGGAACTAGAATAAGAGCAACAGAATAAAGTAATGTGATCATAGTTATGGCAGAGAAGAAAGACGAAAAACAATAAACCCTTTGCTAGACGAAGCATTCGCTAGATGGCTCCAGTAGACTCGAGAGCTCAAACAAGCGACTGGTCGGTTGGGTACTGTTTAAAGACGCTCTGTCATGACACAGAGGATTTTCGTCGCCCTCCTTGCTATACAGCAGAGGTTCCCAATCTTTTCTATGCCCTGCACCCGCGGGAGATGTTTGACGTTCAACCCCTACAAAAGTATTATCACACTAACTTTGAAGACGCATACAAGAAATTGTTACTACTGAAACGTGCTTACAAGCCTTACAATGTTACATGGAAATAAACTTCTAATCTAGTCTTACCCATAGCCTACTTACCCTATGACATCTCAAAAATGTGTAATGCATTACCGTATCAATGCATTCTTATAATTTATTCATACTTCTCTCTTTGTCGCACCACCTGAAATGACATGTTGTACACACTGGGGGTTCGTGCACCCCATTTGGGGAACCTCTGCTATACAGACTTCGAACTTTCATCACAGTTTGTCGTTGTCTCTATTTTGTGGTCATTAAGAGTCGTTAACTAGTAGTAGTTTCAGTTTGACGAAACTCTGTGTGATAACAAAGATCGTTAGCGTCGCCCTCCTTCATCTAGGCTTGGGACTGGCAATGTCAAAATACGAGCAGTGGCGGAATTATTAAAGGTGTCAAAGTCGAGACTGTGTTATATATTGTTAAGCGACATCTTGTGGCTGCTAAGGCTTATTACGTCGACCTCTCATTAACTAATTGGATATATTATTTCCATCGCTAGATGTAGCTTCTGTTTAACGACGCAGCATTTCTCATGCACGCAAGATCAGAATATAAAAGGCTCTGAGCACTTACGAGTGAATGACTTGCTCAGGATCCCTACACAGTAACTGTCTAAGAAGAGGAGACTCCATCCAGTACCCTTCACTTTAAAAGTCGAGTCTTTTGACCAATCAGAAAGAGATTCATTGCCAGGGAGCCAGCGCAACCATTTACATGTAGGGCCTAATCCACAATTTATGTAGCGCCTCTCTAGACTCCTAGCGACGCGGTCACATGAGACGTTATTTCACAATCTGCTTTTCCGTTGTTTATCAACAGCTTATTGCCTCCAGGGGTCGTTAGCGTCGACGTTACTCTGTTGGGGTCACCTACTCACATAAAATCCTGGCGAATAAATGAATTTGCTGAATTTATAGAACAGGAAGGCAGCGGTTTAAAGGTGTCTAAGACGAAAACTGTATTATCCATTATTTAGCGACATCATGTGGCTTCAGATACCGATTATGATTGTCGACCTCTCATTATCTTATATTCTAATTAGATATTATTTTCATCGATACGGGTAGTTTTTGTTTAACGACGCTGATTCTGATCCATTCTTTTATTAATTATAATCCGGTTGACAAACCGCAACCGGTTACAGTGTACAGTTATGCAACTGAAACAATTCACAAGAACACAAGTGACAGAAGACATAAATCTTAACTACTAACAGAACAGACAGCCTGCCCTAATAGCAGCCTACAAAGCATGTCCGCCCTACGGGTCTCGAACTCAGTACCTCTCGCTCTCCATGCCAGTGTGCTATCCAACGGGCTATCGGTCCCCCTATCAACTATAGGTGTGCCCGATGTCCAACCTTGATTAGGGAGGACACATTGAACATCAAAATAGAGCCTAGACTACAATTCTAGACCCACTCAGACTGATTGAAAATTAAAGCAACCTTATAATATTCCAGGCTTCGGACTGGGTAGACATTTTATCGGTTTGTTTTCAACAGATTGGTGGGGGATACCTATAGCCGTAACCGTCGACCTTCCACATGAATACAGAGGCTTGAATCTTAACCTAGCTAATTATGCGGAACTTATACCCTCTGAAGGTAGCGTGTTAAAGGTATTCAACCCTCATTCTTTATAGAATTGGAATACAGCGTAATAAAGGTGTCTAATGCGAGCTCCGTATTAACCTTTGTTTATTGACATATTGTGACTGTAAAACCGGATTTCGTCGATCATTACCTTCTATTCTCATTTTAAATATTTCCACCGCCAAGACTAGGTTCTGTTTTTAGCAACTATCTAATAGGAGGAGGCTCCAACCCATATCATCCGCTTTGCAACACAAGTACTCTATCCAATCGGCTATCATGTCCAGCTGTTGTAGCAGTGGTAGTAGTAGGAATACTAATAGTGGTAGTAATAGCAGTAGTTGTATTATTTATTAAGCGCCCCTATATAATGACGAAGCATCAATCGATAACGCTGAACAATCGGTGAGTGAAGGACTTGCTCAAGGTCCCTTCACCTGACTTTACCTGTTATGACTGAACGCCTGCATGATGATGATGATGATGATGATGATGATGATGATGATGATGATGATGATGATGATGATGATGATGATGATGATGATGATGATGATGATGATGATGATGATGATGATGATGATGATGATGATGATGATGATGATGATGATGATGATGATGATGATGATGATGATGATGATGATGATGATGATGATGATGATGATGATGATGATGATGATGATGATGATGATGATGATGATGATGATGATGATGATGATGATGATGATGATGATGATGATGATGATGATGATGATGATGATGATGATGATGATGATGATGACGATGATGATGATGATGATGATGATGATGATGATGACGACGACGACGATGATGATGGTGACTGCTGTGAGTATGTAGCGTCAGCGACTTCATTTTCCTGGCCTTGAGGGAGGTTTTACCAGTACTCTTCCTCGCCGTCTCATCTTCCCACCAACAGTTTACTCATTATATCTGTTTTGGCGGCAATATTTTGATCCCACCTCTCCGGATATTGACCTGGTAACGGATTGATGCACCATCCGATTGTAGGCACAGTTTCACTTGTTTTCAACAGCTTGTGGCCGCCAAGGACCGTTACCGTCGACCGCATACGCTATCCGAGATGCATATTCGTGAAAGCGATAATTATAAATCATTGCGTCATAATTATAACATTTATATTGTTGGAAGTATGCTTGTTAAAGGTGTTTAAAAAATCGATATACTATCTATTGTTTAACGACATCTTGTGATTGTAAATGCCGAATACGTCGAACTCTCATTATTTATCATCTAATTAGATATTATTTTACATTCGTATTAGGTGGTAGTTTCTGTTTAACGATGCTGCATCTTGAGAAATAATTACAATTAGCGTCGCCCTCCTACTATATCCAGTTTTAAGACTGGTACCACCCGAATTTACGGCGAGTTTTCCATTCATGTAAATTTCGGAATGCCGCTGTGACATAAGAACGATGATTTTCATCGCCCTCCTCCTTATTCCAGCCTTCGGACTGGCACCACCGGAGGGTAAAAGTGTTTTCGTCGTTTATCAACAGCTTGTTGCCTCTAAGGGCCGTTTACTCTATGGATAGTACCAGACACAGCTAGCGATTGGATTGATGGATCCATAGTAAGTTTAACGACAACTTATAACAAAATGGCCGTTGCCGACGACATAAATTATTGTGGCATATGACAGCTCTTGCTTAACATGGACATCGATATTAAATCGAATATTTTTAACCTATCCTGAAGATCTTGCAACTGACAGAGGCGTTTATTAGTAGTTTACGTCGACCCTTTTGTATCAATAACAACCGATACAACTAGCGTTTAAACGCATTTCCCTAATTTATATGACTTGATAAATGCGTGTTAAAGGTGTTGAAGATCAGCGCTGTATACTCCATTGTTAACCCAAGTTGTTGCTGCCAAGGCCTATTATTAGTTTATGCTCGAATTAGATATATTTCCTTTGACGGGGTAGTATCTGTTTAGCTGTGACGAGGATGAGTAGCGTCGCCCTCCTTCTTAATCCAGGCTTCGTACTGGCACCACTCGATGGTAGGCAGTTTTTCCGTTGTTTATCAGTATCTTGTGGCAGTAAAAAGCCGTTAACGTCGACCCTACCCTATTGGGAAACGATGTTAGATGTCTACCGATTGAACGAATTTGTACAATTTATAGCATATGCAAAAACGTTTTAGAGGTGTTTTAAGTGATTATTATAATCATAAGTTGTTAAGCGACATCTTGTGATTGCCAAAGGGCGTTTACGTCGGCCTTATCGTTTGAACTGGGGCTTACGCTAATAGGTTTCTACAATGCAGTGAAAACAGAGAATTTATAGAGTCCGAAAAACACTGAGCAATTACGATGTCTTGACGCTAGGAGGCGCTCGTCACTCCACGACAATACGACAATACCGTGTCATTATTATCAGCCGTAACACCAGCTTATGGCATCCAAGTGCCGTTAACATCGACCATACAGTATTATTGTGGATAAAAGGTTTTATGAGTGTGACGATGATGTTGGTGATTACAATAAACAGTCCCTTAAGCCAGTAACTCTGAGAGGCAGCAATGGGTATGAAACGTTAACAATTTCATTTTCTTAGCCTCGGCATATGAGGGCGGTTGATCTTCCCTAAGACAGTGTTCTCACAGTGTACTCGTTAAAGTCGTGTTGGCTATGATGCGTTTAGAAAGCTCGACACAAATTTCTGCCCTATCGGTTGGTAGTCCAGCATTCTTACCCTTCTTGGACTATATAACACGCACCCGTAAGGTATACTATAGAGTAGAAGAATGACTGTGGAGAAGCAGAAAGTAGAAACATCGCCATGGAGGCAACGCACCCATTTTACACAGCATGTTATGCAAACCACAATTTATGTTGCGCCTCACTCGTTGACTTCTGTCGACGCCATGTAGCCATCTGAGTCGTCAATGAAATTCGTAATCTAGACTTTTCGAAAACGTTAGTTGGAATCGAAGCTGACTGAGATTGGATTACTAAATGACAGCACTCAATTTAATACATCAGCAACAAAGGACTAAAAAAGCAATAACGATCCTTACCCAAACGGGGTTTACTGCTATTTGTTTACCACTTGTATGGAAAGTCTCGCGAAACTCAACGGACATCCTTTGCAAACGCTAAGAAAAAAGGAGATGGTACGGTATTCAGTAAACTCATGAAATAAACGGCTTCGTCATCCGTATCTAAATTTCTAACGTAATGACTTCTATTGTGCGGGTTTCATTATTATAATTCACGAGACTTCAATCAATGGTCGCTTCAAAGGAAATGGAAATCAAGAATCGTTAAGATGGTTGGCAGTTTCTGTTTAACGACGCTGTGTCATAATGGGGTGCTTGGTGTCGACCTCCTTTATTCCAGCCTTCGCACTGGCACCACCGAATGTTAGAAGTTTCCGTTGTTTTTCAACAGCCTGTTGCCTCGAACGTCTACCCTACTGTTTCGCCGGTGCTTTGGTATTCTAGCGATAAAACGCGTTTGCTGAATTTATATCTTTGATTGAATGCATCTTTAAGGTGTGTAAGACCAACGCTGTATTATCCATTGTTTTTGGACATCTTGTGACTCCAAAAACCGATTACGTCGACCTCTCATTACCTTATCCTTTAATTAGATGTATTTCCAACATCAGGGTTAGTTTATGTTTATCCAGTCTGATGCACTGAGCAATTGTGATTCAAGGACTTGCTTAAGGTTCTCACACAATAACTGCTTGAGGGGAGGGGACTCGAACACGTACTCTCAGTCTTTGTGTCACAAATAAAGCCTCTCACAGTAGTTGCAGTTGATTTAGAATCAGTAGCAATTGTGGTAGTAACAATAGCAAAAGTGGTACTGTAAAAAGTAATAGTTGTCGCATCAATAGTAATAGTGGCAGTTTCAATAGTAATGGTATTGTAGGGTGAATAGTAAAAGTTGTAATGTCAATAGAAATAGTGATGGTATAAGCAGTAGTTGCGTTATTTATTGAGCGCCGCTATACAATGACATGGCATCAATCGATGGCGCTGAGCAATTGTGAGTGAACGTCTTGCTTAAGGTCCATACAGAGTCTCCGTGCAATAAAAGGCGAGCGCTATCTCTGACCAATCGCCTACCGCGTCCCAATGATGAGCTGAACTGCCTCGCACATTTCTTTCTTTCTTTCTGTATTTATGGAGCTACGACAGACTTAAGGGCAAGAACATAATAAAAGCAACAGAATTAGGAGACGCAATCAACGGAGATTATATGGAAGAAAATAGATAGAGAGAGAACAGAAAGACGACAGAGAAATGAGAACACCGTTGTTAGGCGAAGCATTCGCTAGATGGCTCCAGTGGATATAATATTTTCCATTGCCCGTGATCGATCTACTGATATTTTATTTAACCACAGTTTAACGTCGTCTTAATAATAATTATGACATCTAAGGCCGTTGACGACTACCGATAAAACGCATTTGAACATCCATTACCAAAATAATATTCTCTTTTCTTTCATATGTGGACGTTTACGTGTAAATAGGGTCCAGATAATCTGGCGATTAAAGTATTTGCGAGATTTATAATTTTGTAGGAATGTGTGTTTAAGGTGTTTAAGACGAGCACTGTATTATTTATTTTGTAGCGACATCTTGTGACTGTCAAGGTCCATTATTATCCTTATTACTTTACGATCGAATAAGGCATAGCCTATATTCTTAACTATTTTTTTATTGCAAAGTTTAACGGCGTCAAATGACATCACGAACCGTTGACGACAGTTAGAAAATTTATGCAATACAGTGAAAACAAAGAATTCATAGCGTCCGAAAGACACCGCACAGTGTCACTAATATTCATTGTTCAGCTAATAATCTCTTTGATAAGGCGACCGTTCACACACTGGTCTTGATGAACGAGACTTTTCGGTTGCGAGATCCAGAATTGAAACTGTCCCCCTGTATCTGTCCTCTATGCACAATCAATTTACTCTCAACTGAAGACTGACCTCTTTCAAATTGCTTATGCACCTCAGACTATCTCACCTGTCTGTCAAAGTGAACTGGTCTTTCGAATATCGATTTGATTAAGGATTGAGGCATAGTACAGTAGACAGTAGACACCGGTGCTATAGATGTTTTTAAATTTATAGCAGTATTCATTCACACCGCAAACTGCCATGGTGTGAAATGTCACGTGAAACTGGATGGATATCGTTTAGAAAGGGTAGAAAAATTCGTAGATTCTGTTCTCACTAAAACATGAATCAAACTCTTATGCCTTATTCACTTCTACATCGTTAGCCATCTAATGCAATGACTTCTAGTGCACAGCATCTCAATCGATGGTCGCCTGGTAGGATATGAAATTCGAGAATCGTAAATACAGTTCTTAGTTTATGTTTAACGGCTGTGTTCCATACGGAGGGTGATTGGCGTCACCCTCCAGAATCCAGGATTCGGACTGGCACTACTCGATGGTAGGCAGTTTTCCGTTGTTTATTAGCAGCTTATGACCGCCAATGGCTGGTAACGTCGATCTTACTCCATGACGTAGAATCTGGCGATTAAATGATTTTTATTAATATAATTATATGAGAGAGTTTTGGAAGACAGTTTGTTAAAATACTTAGGACGAACACTGTATTATTCGTTATAGCGTAATCTTCAGACTGTCAGAACAATTGCGTCGTTCTCTCATTAACCAATTGTCTAATTATATGTAATTCTATCGGCTGGGTAGTTTCGGCTTAACGATGCTGCATCGTAAGGGAGATGATTAGCGTCGCCCTTCTCATTTCTTCCGGCTTCGGACTGGCACTACCCGATGGCAGACATTTTATCCTTTGTTCCTTTGTTTATTAACATCTTGAAGTCACCGAGGACCGTTTGCGTCGATCTTATTATCTTCGATGAATGCAGTCTATCTGTTGATTAAACGAATTTGCTGAATTTATATCCAGGGTCGAATGCGTCTTTAAGGTGTGTAAGGAACTAGCACTATAATTGTTATCCATTGTTTAGCGACATCTTGTGGCTGCTAATTCCGATTACGTCGACCTCTCATTACCTTATATTCTAATTATGTATTTCCATCTACACGGTTGATTTCTGTTTGTTTAGCCAGTCTGAGGCACTGAGCAATTGTGAGCGAAGGATTTGACCAAGGTTCTCACACAATAACTGTTTAAGGGGAGGGAAGACTCGTTGCAATACTTGCGTTACAATTGAAGCGCTCTCACATTAATTGCAGTTGATGTAGAATCAGTTGCAATTGTGGTAGTAACAATAGCAAACGTGGTGCAATCACAAGTAAAAGTTGTTGTATCAATAGTGATATTGGTAGTATCAATAGTAATAGTATTGTAGGGATAATAGTAAAAGTGGTAGTATCAATAGTAATGGTATTGTAGGGATAATAGTAAAGTGGTAGTATCAATAGTAATGGTATTGTAGGGATAATAGTAAAGTGGTAGTATCAATAGTAATGGTATTGTAGGGATAATAGTAAAAGTGGTAGTGTAAGTTGTGATAGTGATGGTAGTAGCAGTAGTTGTATTATATATTGAGCGCCACTATCCAGTGACAAAGCATCAATCGATGGCGCTGAGCAATTGTTAGTGAAGGACTTGCGTGCAATACAAGGTGAACGTTCTCACTAATCGCCTACAAAGTTCCTATAAGATGAGCTGAACTGCCTCGCACTTTTTCATACTTGCTTCCCTCTATTTATTAAGTAGGCTTAATTAAGCGCAAACATTATGATAAAAGCCACAGACTGAAAAGACGCAGTCAACAGTGATTATATAATACAGGATAGAACAGATCGCCGACAAATAAATATAGAAAACCTTCGCTATATGAAGCTATGGTAGACATATTCTCCGTGTTTTGTTTTCCGATAACGTCGACCATGTTCAAGAGACGAGTATACACATCTCAAGCGCTTCAACGTAATGGCTGAGTTTTAAGCGTTGAAAAACACCGTTAATGTCGACCTTACTCTATCAGAAAAAAATTCATCTGCATTCTGGTGATTGAGCTCTTCGGCCGAATTTATTGCGTCTTAGAATCCGTGTTAAAGGTGTCTAATACGAGCACCGTACTATATGTATATTTAGCGACATCTCATGGCTGCTTACGTTGTCCTCTCAATTCCATCAGTGGGGTAGTCTCTGGGGGGATCGAAACCGTACCAACTGCAATACAAGGCAATCGTTCTAACCATTCGTCTACCTTGTCCCTCTGATGAGCTCAACTGCGGATGCACTTTTTACTTACTTGATTACTGTATTTATGTAGCGCTGGCATTTAAGATTAGCATCAGTAGATGGCGTTGAGAAATTTGAGTAAAGTAAGGAGGAGGTTTGAGCCCATGTTACTAGGCATCGACGTTGCTAATGGAAAATTGTGCTACATAATTTGTAATTATCGATTTGCGCTATTTATAGAAATCGAATATAGCGAAATAAAGGTGTCTAATGCGAGCTCCGTATTAACCTTTCTATTATAGTGACATCTTGTAACTGCAAAAACCAGATTTCGTCGATCATTACCTTGTATTCTCATTTTAAATATTTCCATCGCTAAGATTAGGTTCTCTTTAACGACGCTACACAGCAACTTTCTAATAGGAGGAGGCTCCAATCCATATCCTCCACTTTACAAGTCGAGTACTCTATCCAATCGGCTATATCCATGTCCCACTGTTGTAGCAGTGGTAGTAGTATCTATACTAATATAGTGGTAGTAATAGCAGTAGTTGTATCATTTATTTGGCGCCACAATCTAACAACGAAGCATCAATCGATGACGCTGAACAATATGTGAGTGAAAGATTTGCTCAAGGTCCCAACCAAGGACGATCGAAATTTCATACCACGTGTATTATTTAAAAACATCTACTAAATACATTATCTCCGGTCTATACCATATTGGTTGCCCTAACTAACATTGCCACCAGCCTATAATTCTTCCTGAGTTAGAGCAGAGATAATATTTGCTATCTCAACCCATTTAATAACTAACTGTCAGAGCTTAGACAATTTTTCCTATCTGTTACCTGTAACAAGTTGCGACCTGTCAGCTTGGTGTTGTGAATAAACGAAATTGATTGATTGATTGGCTTTACCTGGCTATTCACTTTGTTATGACTGAGCGCCTCTAAATAAAAACCGATTCCTTTGCATTTGCTGTCTATCGCTGCTGTATGAATATCAAGATAACGATTACGATTGAAACAACATAAAAAAACAAAACTTGCCACTTTAAACGACTGATAACGATTAGAAGTCATTCGCCGTGTCATTATTCGCAGCAGAAACAGCGATGCTTTCATGCATTCTTCAAACGTTAATCGGTATGGTGGTGGTGATGATGATGATGATGATGATGAGGATGGAGGAGGAGGAGGAGGAGGAGGAGGAGGAGGAGGAGGACGATGACGACGACGATGATGATGATGATGATGATGATGATGATGATGATGATGATGATGATGATGATGATGATGATGATGATGATGATGATGATGATGATGATGATGATGATGATGATGATGATGATGCAATTACACTAAGCAATTGTGAGTAAAGGTTGACATTTTATCCTTTTAAAATCAATATGTTGTAGCCGCCAAAGGGCGTTTACGACGACGTTTGCTTTTGTATTAGGAACTAAACTGTCGACTAAGCGCAGTTGCTTATTTATAAGGCAGGCTGAATGCTTGTTAGAGGTGTTTAAGACGAGCACTTTATTATCGATTGCTTAGCGACATTGAGGGGCTGTCAGAGTCTATTGTATTGTATTGAATTTGAACACTTGTTATAGCGCCCCTACCAGATTTCCCATTCAGAGGCGCTCCCGACTACTGCGCGGACGCTGAATCGGAGTTTCACGCCGAAGCGCATGAGCAATTGCAATTGCGAGTGAAGGACTTGCCCAGGGTCCCTACGCGGCGAGTTTGAGGTGGATTCGAACCCGCAACCCTCCAGCTGCAAGGCACCGAACAAACCCCTAAACCACCGCGCCCCAGTTGTATTGTGATGTGTTGTATTGTGTGTTGTATTGTACTCCATGTTTATAATGCGACCGAGCCACCCGCAGTAAAGATCCGAGAAATTAATCTCTGATAAACCGACCCGACCGGGAAGCGAACCCGGGGCGCCGGCGTGACGAGCAGGCTACCAACCCACTCGGCCACTCAGGATCCTATTATTATAAAACTATTATATTACTACCTTTGTACATGTCTATAGACGCGGTGTCATGACTATTGTTGCCCACCTCCTTTATTGAAGCTCCAGACTGGCACCACTCTTGTATACGACACTGACAGATATATTCTTTAATGTATAGTTGTATGCGTCGTTACACAGCGTAAATGATGCATGAAATCACGGTATCTGACGATTTGGATGGATCCTCAGTTTAACGGCAGCTTATGACAACATTGGCCGTTTCCGCCGACAAAGACTTTTTTTGGCATATTACAGCTCAATGTATTACATTTTCAAGTGATTGGATTGGATCCACAGTTTAACGGCAGCTTATGACAACATAGGCCGTTGCCGCCGACAAAGATTAGTTTTGGCATATTACAGCACTATTCTATTTTTTTTTTCAAGTGATTAAACGCATTTCATTTTTATAGGATCGGATGAATGTGTATTAAAGGTGTTATATACGCGCACTAAGTTATCCTTTGTTTAGCGAAATGTTGCGACGGTCAGAGTCTATTATTACCGCAGTCCCATATGTTCGAATAATATAAAAATTTCCTTAGGCTCAAACCATTACTCCCCGTATCACAAGTCGAGTGTTCTAACCAATCTGCTACCATGAGTGGATATGAGACACCAGGCCCGCCGACAAGAGGGTCAGAGGGGAAATCCAGGGGCCCGGCGACTTTTAGGGCCTGGGCTGGACCCAGCAATAAACCCATATCAATATTATAATCAGTTATACAAAGTTTATGATTTATGCCTTGTAAAATATAATATTACGGACAATGAACTACAACAGTTGCATATATAAAAATAATTATGTAGGGTTGTACCCGAACTATTATTATTTCAGTTTGTTTTTTAAAAACATTTCTCATAAAGTCTAAGGATAGTTAGGAGCCCGGAATTTCTTTCGGCATCCCTGTGAAACACCAACTACCTGTACCTTAGCCGACTGAATATTAACCTACTTCGGTTCTGTGCGCCATCGCTTAATGTCTTGTAAATTAGACAGCGATGCTATAGAAGTTTATGATTTAATGACCATAGAAATCTCTACCTATTGGGGTATATAGTCTTTTGTTTAGAATTGGTCGGAAAAGTGATATGAAACTGAACTGAGATCGTTTGCAAAGGGAACGAACAAGAAGGGAGTACAGTGCTCATGAAAAACGTGAAATAAACACAGATGCCTTATTCACTTCTGTATGTATGTATGAGCACTTGTTATAGCGCCCTTCGAGATTTCTACTCAGAGGCGCTCCCGACTACAGCGCGGACACTGAATCGGAGTTTCACGCCGAAGCGCATGAGCAATTACGAGTGAAGGACTTGCCCAGGGTCCCTACGCGGCGGCTTGAGGTGGATTCGAACCCGCAACCCTCCGGCTGCAAGGCACCGAACATACCCCTACACCACCGCGCCCCACTTCTGTATCGTTAGCCTTCCAATGTAATGACTTCTATTGCGCCTGAATCATAATGCACAGGATCTCAATCGCTTCAAAGAAAATGGAATTCGAGAATCGTTCAGACATTTCGTAATTTATGTTTAACGACTGTGTTCCATACGGAGGGTGATTGGCGTAATCCTCCAGAATCCAGGCTTTGGACTGGCACTACTCGATGGTAGCCAGCTTTCCGTTGTTTATCAGCAGCTCATGGCTGCAAAGAGCTCTTAACGTCGATCTTACTCCATGACGTAGAATCTGGCGATTAAATGATTTTAATGAATATAATTATATGATACAGTTTTGAACTTTAGGAAGACGGCAGATATACTACAAGCACGGCAACAACTTCAACTCATAGCATCTGAAGGCAACGTTTAAAAGGTGTCTACGACGAACAGCTATTGTTTATCAACATTTCGATGAAACATTCATGTTCTAATTAGATATATTTCTATCCTTAGTGGTAGTTTCTGTTGAACGACGCTGCATCATTAGATATAATTATAATAAGCGACGCCCTCCTCCTATATACGAGCTTAGGTCTGACACCACTAGAGTTTTTATGAAAGTAGTTAATTGTCCTAGAACTAAACGGCGATGTCTGATGACAAAGATTATTGACGTCGCCTTCCTTCTAATTCCAGTCTTCGGACTGGCACCACCCGAGGGTAGACTTTTCCCACTGTTTATCAACTAAGTCTTGTTGCCTGGAAGGACCGTGAACATAAACCTTACTCCGGGAGACCGTGTGTGTATTATCCGGCGATTGGATTGGATCCACAGTTTCACGGCAGCTTATGACAACATAGGCCGTTGCCGCCGACAAAGATTTTTTTTGGCATACTACAGCCTTCTTTCTTATCCGGCGATTAAACACCTTAAACACGCATACTTACAAAATTATAAATATCACAAATTCACAAATCCGGCGATTAAACGGATTTGTGATATTTATAATTTTGTAAGTATGCGTGTTTAAGGTGTTTAAGACGAGCACTGTATTATTTATTGTTTAGCGACATCTTGTGGTTGTCATGGACTATTATTACCTTATTACGTTATGATAAAATTGCGTGTATTTCCTTAACTATTTTTTTATGATAAATTTTAACGTCGTCAAATGACATCATGGGCCGTTGACGACAGTTAGAAAATGTATGCAATACAGTGAAAACAAAGAATTCATAGCGTCCGAAAGACACAATACAGTGTCACTAATAATAATTGTTCAGCTAATAATCTCTATGACAAGGCGACCGATCATACACTGGTCTTGATGAACGAGACTTTTTCTGTTGCGGGATCCAGATTTGAAACTCTCTCCCTGTATCTGTCCTCTATGCACAGTTGCTTCTATCAATTCTACTCTCAACTTAACTCTTTCAAATTGCTTATTGACCATAAACTGCCTTTCTGTCTTAGCAAACTGATCTTCTGTACGGTCTTACCTGATTACGACTTGGTTTTGGTGCGCCATCGGTTGATACCTAGTACATTAGACATCGGGTTATAGAACAATCCTTACTCCAGTACACTAGACATCGGCGCAATTGGCTCTTTTTATTTAATGGCAGTGATAATCTTTACCTCAATCGGTGTATACGATTATCTGTTTTCTAATAGTTTGAAGTCAGGTTGAGCAGAATGGACGTTGTTGGTTAACGGTATGAAATAGTAAATTGACACTGTTTCATAGTGAGGCCGATTGGCGTTCCCCTCTTCCCAATTGAAGTTGTTTTTCAACGGTCTTATTGTCGCCAAGGACCATGTTAACGTCGATTCTCCCCTTTTGAGATTCTCTCCCTGCTAGTTGGAATCGTCGATTAAACCATTTGCGGTATTTATAGTCTTGGTAATATACATCATAAAGGTGTTTAAGACTTGCACTGCATTGTCTATTGTTTAGCGATATCTTGTGGCTGTCAGAGTCTGTTATTGCCAGAGCTTATTACATCTTTCGGATGCCATTTCCTACAGTAGTACCAGTGGTTGTTGCACCCATTTACACGCCATTCTATGAAATACACAATTTATATAGCGCATCTCTGGTGGACTTCTAGCAACGCTCTGCGGTTATTTTAGTCGTCTATGAAATTCGTAGCCTGGACTTCTCGAAGCTCATTGATATTGGACTGATATATGACAGTAATAGACTTAGAAAAATCATAAGAAGTGGGCTTCTCAACAACGACAGATATACTAAAAGGTCATCAATCACTGCTGATCTGAGTGGACATTTTTTATTAACGGAGCTACGTAGTAAAAACTGTTTCATATTGAGGGTGATTGGCGTCCCTCCTCTTTAATCCAGGTTTGGGACTGACACCTTGTGGCCGCCAAGGGCCGTTAAACGTCGAACTTCATGGAGATGTATCTGGGGTTTAAACGCGTTTGCTGAATTTATTGAGTAGGAAGACAGCAAGGTGAAGGTGTCTAATAGTGCTCTGTGTTAATATCCTTTGTTTAGTGACATCTTGTGGCTGCAAAGGAGAAATGCGTCGGTCTCTTATTACCTTGTATTCTCATTTTATATATTATTATATGTTTTCATCGGCAGCATTAGTTACTGTTTAACGACGCTGATTCTGAGGCACTAAGCAATTGTGAGCGAAGGACTTACTAAATATCCCTACACAGTAACAGTCCACCCTTCTGTATAGCTAAATATTCGATATACAGTAACTATAACTGAAACATATTTGCTGAATTTATAATATCCGGTACATGCGAGTTAAAGGTGTTTAAGACCAGCACTGTATAATACTTTGTTTAGCTACATGTTGGGGCTGCCAGAGCCTATTAATATCTTATGCTCGAAGTAGGGGTACATGTATTTCCCTTGTCTGGTTAGTATCTGTTCAACGACGCAGTGTCGTGATGAGGATGACTAGCGTCACCCTCCGTCTTAATACAGGCTTCGTACTGGCACCACTCGATGACAGGCAGTTCTTCAGTTGTCTATCAACATCTTTTAGCCGCCATGGGACGTTAACGTCGACCTTACACGTTTGGCATAGTTCGTAGAGTATCTGGCGACTTATTATTTAATCCAACGTTTAACGTCGTCTTATGACATCAAAGGCCTTTGACGACAATATGGAATGATGCAATTCAATGATTACAAGAAACTTATAACGTCCGAATGACACCATCAAATGGGTCAAACAGAGCTTTACAATTTCACTAATATTCAATATTTTTGTAACATAAGGTAGTTCATCTTATTCTGTCTAT
>JACEVL010001623.1:0-26558 GCA_020284085.1 Aporrectodea caliginosa
TCTGTTCCTGACCGCATGTCCCTTCATTCGGCCGATCAGGGTGTTCTTCTTGTTTCCCCGGACTCGTTCCCATACGACTCTGTGCATTGTTTTGCTAATTGATGAAATATTTTCGTTTGTAATGACACTTAACATCATGATAGGCTAGCACAGAGAGCGCAATGAACGATGAGTATGACTATGAACTATGATATCTTGAAGAGGCCTGGAACAACCTTCCTAATGAAACTAGCGCTGAGCTAGTCCGCCTGTCTCCTTCTCTGTTCTGTAAGCGCTTGAATTCTATTCTGTTTGAACGCGGGGTTCTCCTTGTTGGGTCAGAAGCGCCACTGATGAGTTTTCCGTGAAGTTGCGCTTTACAGGTTCTCATTTTATATTATATTATATAAATTATATACTATATATATATATATATATATATATATATATATATTAACTATCAGCGCCTCTGAGTAGTTTCCTTCAAGGGGCGCTATAATAAATTCCCGAATGAATGAATGAATGAATCTATTTCATTTCATGCCCAGCTGCACAGTAGCCTTGGCAGCCATGTCTAGTAGCCTTACGACGAGGTGGTATTTAATACCGATTTATTTCCGACAGGTGAATTAATTGTGAGATCTAATATGTCTCCGACAACGTAATACTTGAATTCCCGTTAAAATGGTGCGCGTTTCCAGTGTGCATAATTATTGTGCAGGTATATATCTATATATAGGCCTATATATATATATTGTCTAAAGTCCAGTCAGATATTATATATATATATATGTATACAGGGTGGTCCAAAATAAACCGCACAATGATAAATTGATAGTACTTTAGTCAGACCAATTCAAATATAACCGTGAAAATTCACAAAACACAGCAATTATTTTTACTGTAACATTACATGGATGGATTTCGTTACATAAAATGTTCAATGTGTCCTCCTTGCTGCTGGACAACGCATTGAAGCCGACGACGCCATTGATCAATTGCGCGGTCAATGAAACGCTGTGACAGCTTGGTCCACTCTGTGACGATTGTTTCTTTCAGCTGATCCACTGTAGTGAAACTTCTACGACGGTATAGCCTACCATCTTTTGAAGGGCGCCCCAGCGTAGTCGACTGGATTCAAGTCCGGGCTGTTTGGGGGCCACATGTCAGGCTCAATGTTTCTGAGTTCGTAGATTCCAAATCAGACAACGGTCATTCTCAGTTAAGCGTCCCATGATCACAATCTCTTATAAACAACAACTTCTTTACCATAAACTATTATAAACAATGATGAAGTCAATAATGACGTCAGAGTAAATGTATAAATAAGTAAGAAAAATGGCATTAAACATTGAATTGTTATACATTATATCAAGAAAACTGTCACTGTGCGGTTTATTTTGGACCACCCTGTATATATATATATATATGTGTGTGTGTGCATACATGCGTACAATACATACATATAACATATTATATTACTATACGTATGTCGTTATCACAAGTTCAATCAGAGATTCTGACCAGGAGTACTGTGTATCTAGTTGCCAAGGGCTACGCTTGCCTTATAGGCCTATCCTATAGGCCTACTAGAAACTGCGCAGGCCTACAATCTCTAACTGTACAAAAGGTCGGTCGAGATATCGAACATCTTCGTCTTATTGCGTACAATACTACCGGGTGTCCACGAGGAGATCGAAAAGAGAACGAAGGTATTGTCAAGCGACCATTAACTGACTGAGGCATCATGCATTATAACTGAGGCGATTTAGAAGTCACTAGTTTGGATTTTGCACGGTTAGGAACCGACTGCCTTCTGCGTAGAGGTAAACACAGTTTATTTCCTATTTAGACGGACGCTTACAACCGGCACGACTTTCACCTTGTAGGCTTGTAACCGGCATAACTGTTACCTCAACTGACCTTCACCCAGTTATAAATGGCCTTCCTCTTGCCGTAGTGGCCTTCACATAGTAGGACTTTCTAGGAAACACCATCGCAGTGTACGAATGACCTTCACCGCGAGTGAATGACCTTGCCTGCCTACGAAAGACCTTCACCTTATAACCCCTATAATTGTTACTTTAAATGACCTTCGTCTAGTTATAGTAACCTTTCCGTTGCTGGAACAGTCTTCATCTCGTAGGAAACATCATAACCGCATAGAAATGACCTTGATCTCCTACGAGTGACCTTCACCTTGTTGTAAAGGCTACCGGAAGTGAACGGATCCTCGACCATGACCTCGTCCAGCTTTCCGGTGTTCGTGAGTCCTTCCTACTTCGGTGGATCCGCCTGCATCTTCCTCAACATATCTCTCGTGCTCTTCATCATCTCCTTCGCATCCCCTTACTGGTTCGAAAGCTACGATTCCTATTATCTTGGACTGTGGCAGGCATGCTACAAGACGCCAGTGGAAGAGGATGTCGGTCCCAGCATCAGTACCACAGTTGCTGCTCCAACTGATCCGTGGCAATGCAGCTCTGCTCAGTCATGGATCACAAGCACCGCTCAGGGTAAACGTTTATTATTATTATTATTATTATTATTATTATTATTATTATTATTATTATTATTATTATTATTATTATTATTATTATTATTATTATTATTATTATTATTATTATTATTATTATTATTATCATTATCATTATTATTAGTTCTGCTATCTAATGCACGAAGCATCAGCCGGTTGCACTCATAAACCAAGCCCTAATCAGGTTAATAATATCCGGAAGATCAGTCCATGATAACACAGAGAGGCAGCCTATGGTTGAGAAGCAATTTCAAAGAGGCAAGTTTTAAGTTGATAGCAAAATGACTGAGCAGAGCGCTGAGAGCGGGCAGACACCGGGAGAAAGTTACAGGATCCAGGTCTCGCAACTGAAAAAGCTCGTTTACCAAGAACAACTATGACCAAAGAAAAGATCATCAGGCTGAATAATATAATTGGATAACTTCGTTGGGTAAGGCATAAAACGGTAAAATGAGGCAAGTCTAAAGTGGGGTTAGGCAAGCGAGAACATGGCGAGATAAAGTAAGATAACTTAAGATAAGTCGATCTGCCTCTTTAATAATTTACTTGCCTCCAATGAGTCTTTCTTGGAGAGGCGCTATTTGTTTACAATTGCCTAATTAACTAATTAACTAATAAACTATGCTGGTCTGCATATCTGACCACTCAACCACTCGCCGACTTATCTAACCTATCTAGTTCCTTATATATTTACCTAATTACTCATCTACTCATCTACCTTCAAACATATCTACCTATCTTTCTTCCTCCCTACCCACACATTAGCATACATATCTAAGTGCGTACTTACCCTACCTACTTACACACTAACCATCCTATCTAACTGCCTACCTATCTGAATAACTACCAATTTATCTGACTGCATGTCAAAAATATCTTAAATCTTAGCTACCTATTAATTTACTTGTCTGCCTACTTGACGAGACATGCATAAGCTCTGATAACTTGATAGGGTAACCCGGTATAAATGCGTCTTGTGTTCGGAACAACTGATGATCTATTGGGGTAATCTGGTATTAATGCGTCTTGTGTATTGAATAGGATTTCAGAATGATTGGTTGGTTGGCGTCGAAGCCATTCTGACGATATCGTTGATCTTCCTCGTCGTGACATCTATCGCCCTAATTCTCTTCGTCGGATCCTATCCAGTGCGAAAGGAACTCGCTCAGGGCATCATATTCGCCAGCTTCTGTCTCACCTTCACCATAGGTACACGGACTATTATTACTATTTAATATAGATACAAAAATTAACAATTAATCATATAGCTAAAATTAATTATTATTACTACATAAATATACAGCAATAGATATCATTAATACTTAATACAGTTGCAAATATTAGTATCATTAGTATCTATAGAGCCTTTAAAAGAAACCCCATGGCATCAATCGCGATCAAAATTCATAATATTATATTGAAGAATTATACTGGTTGAATTTCGATATGTGGTGATAATGACAAATACGACTATAGCCAGACAGACATAATATAAGTAGACAGAAAGAGAAATTCCCCTGCTCTGTTTGTTTTTCTTTGCAGCCTGTTTCTCCTTGACGGCAGTCATCATCTGCGGGGTCCTAGTCACCCAGGAAGACTCGGCAGTCTTCGGAGCCGCCCTCTCCTGGTCCTTCATCATTGCCACCATCTCCACCTGCATCATCTGGCTCTGTGCCTTTGCCCTCCTCGCAGAGGTCATCCGGGTCATGGCTGGATCCCCGGTCGACCCCCATCACGGCTTCATGACCGCCCAGCAGTCCTTCCACGCCCAGTATCGTTCCATGGAACTTCGAGAAAGCATCGCTAGCGGTCTTAACGTCGATCAAAACGAGGCCAGTGGACACGAGAACGAGGCTGGCGGAATTCAGAACGAGGCGTGTGCAAACCAGAGTGAGGCTGCTGCTGATGTTCAAGATGGCGGCGGTCACAACGAGAAACCGCAGGCTTCGTTGGCAGCGGGAACAGTTGGAAATAGCCTTTATGAGTCACTCGGGATTCTACCATCCCAGTTCAACACAAATGATATATAATAGCTAGACAACTTATTTCAGTTATGTTTTGTAAAAGGAGACATCAACGTGGCAAGAAACTCTAAGTCATATTTTGTACACAGTAGGCTAATAAAGCTGCAGCTTAAGGCTTGGTTTTCGGACTGGCTCGTACCATTAGGCCTATACCTCAAATGTTGTTGGCTACATTGGTCAGATACTTGATCGTAGGTAATGTAAATTTAAACGTTTTTCCGTTTGGCCTCAAGACTCTCAATCCTATTAATTCGTTCGTCAATGAATTGATCGGGTGAGACGCTCCAACTCCACCTCCCGTCTTAATGACACGTCCTCGCGGCTTTTATAATAGTGTAACGACATACTTATAGAAAGCCTTTCAAGCATAGAAGGATTATGAAACAGCAGAAGCATAAAACCTTAGAGAAAACTAAGGTGTCTGAGTTCGTTGAAAAACGCATTTTATTGATATCCTGTACAGTTTAGTGTTTCTGCGTTGACGGTATTGTGATCGCCATGGATTCATTGGATTAGAATAGAATATTTTGCATTGGAACACAATGTATCTTGTTCTGTTCTGTTCTACTTGAATATTCCGCGCGGAACATTTTTCGCTGCGAGATGTTGATAAGTCTTAGCTCGCTTCCAGATACATTGTCGCCTCGCTGAACTTGGGAGAATAACTTCTTTAGGGTAACCTTAATCATAGAATGGGAGAGGAGAGAATAATCCAGGTCATGTCATATCTAATCGGATTCGAGTTGTTATTATATTCGATTATTTCTATTGAATCCAGTAGTGGAAACCTCACAAAACTGTTACAAAGCTGGATCATTTTATTTGACACGGCGACATTTAAAATCCAATAATGCCTTTCAGCCTATCGCGTCGCAAATGTAATCGAGCATTTATAGAGCGCCACTCGGCGATTCAGAGGCGCTACCTCCCGACCCAAGTCATTGCTATCACTAACAAATAAAATGGACTTCATGTGCTTTCGGAACACGGACAGAGAAAAGCTGAGGAGCTCAAGCCGCAATTCCTCTGGAAGATAGTTCCAATCAGAGGGCCAACATAAGCAACACTTCCTTATTGAGCAGTAGAACGCGGTTGCGGGGTACAAACAGATGGCCTCTGGCGGTCGAGCCCACACTTCCTGATAGCTGATTAGCATTTCTGTGTGACTATGCGCGCGTTAAAAAGTTTGTAATAGGCCCCTAATAATTATACTACTTAATTATTAGGTACTTATGGGCCATTAAGCGTTGCCAATGACAACCTCGATGTGGGTTCGAACTAGTGATTGAATGCCATCTCGCATGACGGATGCAACAATGAGTGTAAGCTGAAGAGATGTTCGATCATTGATAACTGACAGCGGAGACTATGCTATCGTAAGAGTTCAGACTTAATCATTCTTTGTCTACTTGAATATAACAACATTGATTTATTAAAAGCCCAGACTAGATCATCTGGATAGCCTATAATAAACACGAACTTGAAAAGCTGTGTTGTGCCTAGCCTAGGGCCTATATAATTTCTCTAAAAAATGCTGTTGTACTTAGGTAACAGTCATAATTATGGTCTGTCACACGTGATACTGCTAAATTTGTTTAGTCTATTTAATATTCTTGCCGACGTTTTTAAAATGGAAAATAAACTTAACTCTGTAATAGTAATCATATATCAGCCTACCATAATCATAGCAGTTTTGGCATTTTAGTTGTATTTCAACTCATCAAAAGGATCGTCATGTTGGTTTTGACTCTCGCACAGTAGTTAGCCGATTGGTTGACTGCTTTCCGTACGCGGATATTACGGTTTCGATCCTCCTGCACTCAGGAGGTAACTGCGTAGGGACCGTTAATTTATCAGACAACAATATTCAATTAGATGAACAATAATTTTAAGATGTTATCGTTATAGTTCAAACTTAATCTTTCTTTGCCTACTAGAAGATGACAACCTGGGCTTATTAATTATGCCCACCCAACAATATCTGTTCGTAGTTAAGCATACACTTGTACGCAGGTCGTTTTCTTGGATCTGTCAGTGCCAATAACCAGAACAAGTGGTGGCGGACTTCCTTGTAGTCGCAATGGAGGGAGCTTCCGTGTCTTCGCCTGAGTCAACGGTAACGATTAGCATTGGCCTACATTGCATGTGTAGATTATTCCTGGGCTTCTGCACTGAGAGCAGTGTGATTCTCGTTAACGATAACGATAACGAAAATGTTCGTTAACGAAAATAAAATGACTTCGTTAACGATAACTATAACTATAACTAAAAAATATCATTAACTATAACTATAACTATAACGAAAATAACACTAACGAAAATTCATCGTTATTTTCGTTAATGCACAAAATAAAAATAGTAAGTGCAATATGGACGATTCGACATAAATGAGAACGAAAAAATGCGATATTTTTATTATGCAATTTGTCAGTTACTTTGAAAACTCTTGTATTCATGAAGCTGAATGCATCCATGCTTCAAAGGCTTTCAAAGCTCTGAGCAAATTGTGAAACAGCATGTTAATACGCACAATTTTGCTTATTGCCTTAATTGTTTTAACTAAGTAGTAACTAAAATTAACTAAAATAAAATCCATTAACTATAACTATAACTATAACTAAAAAATAATACTAACTATAACTATAACTATAACTAAAATAAAAAACCAATAACTATAACTGTAACTATAACTAAAATAAAATCTGTAAGGAGAATCACACTGACTGAGAGCGCCTCTGAGTAGTTCTTAATGCGAGATGCGTTATATAAATATCCAGATACGATACGATACTCCGAAATTCCTATCGATTGATACCTTGCCACTAAATTAAATAAGTTCAGCTTAAACTAGTTTAGATCAGATAAAATAAGATGTGATTGAAATGAGATTCGATTAGATGTTATCAAATTATATTGTTACTTCTCTTGCGGTTTTCGTTGTGTTTTTCACAGTATATGGTCTACATTTTACTCATTGTAATGGAAGTAGTGTTACAGGATTGTAATCACGAGACTCTGTCGAACAATTAGTAACTAACAGAGACTTTTCAGAGTAGTTATGGGGTAGACCACAACTTACTACAACTTACTTCTCTTGCGGTTTTTGTTTAGATTGTGTTTTTGCACATTATATGGTTTACGTTTTACTCACTGCAATGAAGGTAGTATTAGAGGATTGTAATCATGAGACCCTGTCGATCATTTACTAATAAATAGAATAATTATGGGGTTGACCACAACTTACTTCTCTTGTGGTTTTTGTTTTCGTTGTGTTTTTTTCACGTTATACAGTCTAAGGTTGACTATTTACTTTTGTATTTTCTGTTTTTGTGTTGGAACTGTATGGGCGTGTGTGATGAGGAAACATGGTATCTTCAAGAATTGCCATTCTATAAATTAACAAACTGGGAAATATTGTTGGAATACGGGTTAGAGAACGAAATATGGGGAAGTAATTCATGCATAGAATTATACAAATGTCTAAATAAATATGACTTGATTGATAATTTGACCTTTAGATATGTAACTGATTCTGAGTTTAATCGACTTAATGAAAAGGGGAATGATGGGCTTGATCTGAGTTGCATTCATTTTAATATACGTAGCCTAAATGCAAATGTAGATTCGATGAGGGAGTTTCTGTGTAGTATTCAATTGATCTTTGATGTTATAGTGTTGAGCGAAGTATGGGCAACTAATTTAGAGTTTTATAGCAATATTTTGACTGGATATAATTTCTTTTACGAACTGCCACATAAGGGAGTAGTAGGTGGAGTTGGTGTCTATGTCAGACAGCATATATCAGTCTTGGTTCGAAAGGACCTGAAAATTGTAATCAGCTCTGAGGACTTAATAGAAGATATTTGGTTGGAACTCACAAATGACAGACAAAAATATATAATTGGAGGTATTTATCGACACCCAGGTCAAAATATAAATCCTTTTACTGATGGATTAGAGAAAACACTGGATAAAATAGTGAAGGGAGTATCACCATGCATAATGATGGGTGATTTTAATATTAACCTAATGTCCTACAATTCTCATGTTGAAACAACAGAGTATTTGGACATGGTAACAATACATGGGTTCTTACCCGTTATACTTATGCCTACAAGAATTACGTCAACTTCAGCTACATTAATAGATCACGTTTATTTTTATACGGGTTCACTGAATTCTCCAAAGATAAACAGTGGAAATTTTTTGGTGGATATAACTGATCATTTACCTAACTACATAATAATTTTAAAAAAGAAATTAAGTCGGTCATTGGATAGGCCTCATAAAAGACTATTTAGTCCAAAGAACAAATTAACCTTTAGTAGTTTGTTAAAACAAATTAACTGGGAGAATAAACTTTCAAGTCACATTACTGTAGACCAGGCATATGATGTATTTAATAAAGAGGTTAGGCAATGTTTCAATCTCGCCTTTCCACTAGTCAGGATATCTAGGAAGGCATTTAAAGACAAATTATGGATTACCAAAGGTCTAAGAATAAGCAGTGCTCATAAGAATCGTTTGTATCGGGCCTGGTTGAAAAACAGAACTCCACATAGAGAGCAGAAATACAAGAACTATAGAAACTGTTTTAGAAAAATCTCCAAGACGGCGATAGATTCTTACTATCATGATTTTTTTAAATGTAATGCCAATAATGCCAAAAAACTATGGATGCAAATAAACTCACTCTGTAGTTACAACACACGCAAAAGTGGTAAAAAATCTCCCCTAAACGAATTAAATATTAAGGATAAGTTAGTTAACAATCCATCGGAAATGGCAAATGGCATGAATGATTATTTTTGTAACATTGGTCCTGGACTGGCATCAAAGCTTGGTAAAGCAAAGCATGATTTTGTTCACTATATGGGCAGTTCTCTTGAGAATAGTATTTATTGTGAGGAAGTAAATAGAGATGAGCTGATAAATCTCATAGAAGGCCTAAATCCTCGTAAATCTCCTGGATATGATCAAATTTCTCCTTTGTTGATTAAAGAGAATGTTGATAATTTTGTGCAACCGTTATTGATGATATTTAACCTATCTTTAAATACCGGTAAAGTACCTCTGGGCATGAAAGTGGCCAAAGTAATACCCTTATTTAAAAAAGGAGACCGCAGTATTATGGCAAATTACAGACCAATTTCTCTTCTATCAGTGTTTGTTAAAATATTGGAAAAACTCATTTATAGTAGGGTAATGAACTTTCTTAAGAAATACTCGGTGTTATACAAATATCAGTTTGGATTCAGAAAAGGTTATTCGACCAGTTTGGCATTGATAGACGTAATTGATACAATTAATATGTCTCTTGATAACAATGAATATGTTGTTGGTATCTTCTGTGATTTGCAAAAGGCATTTGATACTGTTAATCATGAAATCTTGCTTACTAAGTTAAACTACTATGGAATTAGAGGTACATTACTTGCTTGGTTTACGGATTATCTCACAGAACGTAAACAGTTTACTGCTATTAATGATGTTAACTCTGGGTATAATACAATACCTTGTGGAGTGCCACAGGGATCTGTGCTTGGTCCTCTGCTGTTTCTGTTATATGTTAACGATATGCCAAATTCGGTCCCAGGTACTGATATACGACTATTTGCAGATGATACAAATATTTTCTTTCATGCATGTAAAATAGCAGACTTGCACGCAAACGCCAACACCATGTTAAATAACTTGTGTGATTGGTTTTTGGCTAACAAAATGTCTTTTAACAAAGATAAGACGTCCTATATGTTTTTCGACTTCAAAAGAAAAACCTCCTCTGATGACATTGGTCTTTCACTGGACAATGTTAGACTTTCATGTGAAAGTTCCTGTAAGTACCTTGGGGTAATCATTGATGAAAAACTAAATTGGAAAGAACATATTGATTATGTTATTACAAAAATAAAGAAATTCATTGGGATTTTCTACAGGTTAAGAAACAAGTTAAATTGTCGTATCTTAAAAGAGTTATTTTTTGCATTAATTTACCCTCACCTGTTGTATGGGGTGGAAATTTATTCCGCTGCAAACAAGTCTGCTTTATATCGCTTAAATATTTGTATTAACCGTATCCTACGTACATTGCAATGTGCTCCTCTTAGTACACCTGTTGCTGATCTATACCAAAATTATAATCTTCTTCCAATAGCAGAACTACGTAAATTTCAGGTATTATGTGTTGTCCATAAATGTGTTCATAAATTAGATGTTCCACCTATATTTCATGATTATTTCAAAATTAATGCTGATGTTCATTCCCATTATACAAGGTACAGTAATAATACCTTCATTCCTAAGTTTTTCTCTACAAAAGGACTGAGAACAACTCGCTACTGTGGTGCGAAGTGGTGGCATGAACTTCCAAGCCACATTAGAAATATAGCTTCAATTAGACATTTTAAACGTATGCTAAAACTGCACTTGATTAACTCCTTGTGCCTGTAGATGTTACAGGGTACCGTATATGAGTTTTGTATTTAGGATCGTCACAATAATTGTGGCCTGTTTAAAGGCTTTAAAGCACTCTTAAGTTGTATGTTTTTGCTTCCCAGTGGGAAAAAATGGATTATTAACAATTGTCACGAAACTGGTTTGTTAGTTGGTACCAGTATTTTGTTGACCTTTTTAAACGTGTATTACGCCAGCATTATTATTATTATTAGGGTGACCGGCGAGATGAGTCCTATGTGACTTCACCGGTAGCCCACCACTCGGTTTGTAAAATTTGTGTATTGTCATTTTGCTTTATTTTGTGGTGAATAAACTACTTACTTACTTACTTACTTACTTACCGTATGTTTAGGCAGAGGCGGATCTACTATGAAACTAATGAAGCTGAAGCTTCGGGCCCCAGGGCCTCAGGATCACGAAGATAGTTTTAAACCGATTATGTCACATTGCAAACATAATATCGACCTCCAATTAGTAAACGAGTGTCATCAATTCAAAGAATATTAATTTGCATCTTAGGAAATCGAAGAACGCAGAGGAAAAAGCAAGCCATCTAAAATTCAATGTGCAGAAGTTCTTCAGCTTTTTGTGAGCAACACCAAATTGAGGTGTCCCCCAATTTTACTACTGCGCTTCAGCTGTAGGGGGTCTACTTGACAATGTCTATCACGAACTGTGACGCAGAAAGGAATTTTTCAAAGCTAGCGTATCCTTAATAACGAACAAATCTCTGGTTACCATGACTGAACAGCGCTTAAATTCTGTATGCATATTGTCTATAGAAAATGGCATTGCAAGAAAGCTCTCATTTGACGAAACTGTGCGCGAATAGTTTGCTAGAAAACCAGAAAAAAGAGTTTGTTATAACATGTAGGCTATGATGTAATATGTATTCTCATTAGAATCTTGCGTGTCTAGTCTAGTAGTTGCAAAGGTGGACGGACATAATCTCCCTAGACATAATTCCCCCGCACATAATCTCCGGACATAATCCCTCAGGCTAGGACATAATTCCCCCAGCCTATAATAGGCCTACGTTTTTTTCATCTTACATGACTGAGGTTGGGGTGATTATAATCGCTTTATAATCACCCCAACCTCAGTCATGAAAAAACGTATACATTAAATCTAATAACATCTAGGCCCTATAAGAACATTTTTGATTCCACTGAAAAAAGTTTATTATACTATTTGGCCCAAATTTGTCCAAAATTGTTACAAGCAACGGCAAAGTCTGTAGTGCCAATTTTGGGCACAAATTTTAAAATGTTTCCAAGTCCGAGCAGCGTATACCCTCGATGGATTTTGTTCCATTTCGCCGATCGTTCAATCTTGCCAACCATTCGTTCATTGTAAATTTAATGTTAGAAGTGAACGACATCAACAAGACTTAAGTTAAGACCTAAACGACATTAACAAGTCTTATCTTTAGAACTTAATGACAGTGACAAGTCCTAAGTTTTGACCTTAATGACATTAACAAGCGTTAAAGACACTAACGAGCAGACATAACGGAAAAAAGGCAATTAAGATTGATCAATTAAATGCAGAAACAAGCTAATTGCACAGAGGGGGATTAAGTCCGGGGGTTATGCCCTACGAAAAATCTGAGGAATATGTCCGGGAGATTATGTCCGAGGGATTTTGTCCGGGAATAATGTCCCGGGGATTTTGTATGGAGGATTATGTCCTGCAACGGGGCCCCCATAACAGTTCAGGTTTCAGGGCCCAAAAATGTAGATATTCCTTTGTGTTTGGATATGATATGATTAGATTATATAAAAAATGATGAAATACAATTATAGTATTTATATTTGAAAATCAGAAGAGATGCTGATAGATTATGTATTATAAATGCCATAATGGCCCCCCCCTCTGACCTGCGTTCTCTCGCGCGAGACCTCTCTGGCTCCTTTTATAAACTACTTAAGACTTTCCGTGTTGACCGGATCTGAGTCAGGAGCGCCTCTGAGTAGCTATCTTGAAGGGGAGCTATATAAATTTCTTAGATAGATAGATAGATGTATATATTACATACGCTTAGATGTGATTAGATTGGATATGATTAGACGTGATTACATAAATGTGCATGTATTAGATAAGATTCTATCTCACTGTCAAGATATTACCCTTGCATAACCTATCTATGTCTGTACCTCCTCTGTTTTTGTTGATAAGCTAGTCACATTCAGACAACTACCTAAGATTGATGCTAAAATATGTGGTTTGCTAGAAATGTGTTTTTGTGTTTCTGTTTTTGTTGATAAGCTGGTTACATTCAGACAACTACCTAAGATTGATGCTAAAATATGTGGTTTGCTAGAAATGTGTTTTTGTGTTTCTGTTTTTGTTGATAAGCTGGTTACATTCTGACAACTACATAAGATTGATGCTAAAATATGTGGTTTGCTAAAAATGTGTCATTACTGTTTTCATTGTCAGTTTGTTTATAAACGGGTCGAGGTCGGCTACCACAGACTGCTGCCTATGTTGTTAATATTTACATAATGTCAAATTGTAAAACTGCAACTGTTATTGTTTAACTAATCGCCATCCAATACTGAAACTGATAATTAGGGGGCCCTACTTAGTGGGACCAAGGTCCCTTCTGGTCCCCCTGTTGTAACCACTCGAAATACTTGTATGTGATATCATCTGTGTAATACCTGTTTGGCTACAATAAAATGTTATGGTTATGGTTATGGTTATATTAGACTTAATGGTCTCAACTAGTCAAGGAACTTCTATCAGAAAGCCAAGCATTTCATCCGAATGGGTTTACAATTACCTCAACTTTTACCTTCCTGCGCATTGTGCAATGTCTCTCCTTGTCGTACCTTAGACTGCCTAGTTTTATTTTTGATTACTTAATCTTTTGCTGTAGGTCCAAAATGAACAATCGTATGCTCAAAGGAAGTATAGGCCTACTCGTAAATCGATCTGTTATTAAACCTGTTTCGTTTTTCTTCTTATGAGAAATTACGTCCACTTGAACCTATTAAACAGGTCGTCTACAGGTTTTACTATCACATTCAATTCAAGTAGGTGCGCGTTCAGGTCTCATGCACCGATTGCATGCTGTTGTGAAATTGTAAGGCTTAATAGGAAGGCAAGACTGATAGAGCGTTTCTAACGCGCACCGAGAAGAATACCTCTGGCCATTCTGACTTAGATTTAATCAGAAATTCTAAAAAGTTTGCGTTTTTTGTTTTAAATGTCTTCAGTTAAGCCAACCAAGAGAAATAAGAGATTGTCTATCCTATACGTGATCTTTTCGATTTTGTGGGTAAGTCAATGCTATTATGTACAGTAAGTCAACGGGAGTATGTACAGTAACGTATTACGTTGAATGTGATTCACATCACATATACCAGATTTTACATGTATGTGTCATTCCTCACAAATGCAGTAGATTTTTATGTGTAATTCAGTTAACGTGTGACAGATTTTTAATGTGTAATTCAGGTAACATAACACAGAACTCTATTTGATTGATTTTTCCGATCTATGATTTCAAGCATAATTTTGCTCAAAGTTGGACTTGGCCTTTGGATGTCACAGAGCGCTAGCTTGGCTTTAAAAAAAGATTTTCTGGTCAAAAGTAACGTTGAATTTTAAGGAATATACGCAGTTTATTATCACAATTAAGCTTACTCGATTATTGTTTTGATCGAGTTCTAAATTTCCATTCATTTCGTAGAATCAAAAGCGTACAAACTGTCATTGATCTTGAGCTATTTGGATTATCTGCAGGCACACCTGTTGCTATCATGATGGTGTTTAGTATGTCTTCGGCAATCTTGAACAAACTCTGAGATTAGACTAAATTACTTATCTTTAGTTTTCTATCATTCAATGTATTTTCGTCTCGTCTGCTGTATTTTGTTGATCTGTACTGATCAGTGCTGATTTAATTAAGTGTTACCCTATGGAGGGCAGTGAACGCACGAGTTGCTGTGAACTGTGCTTGCTATATACTGTATCGTCAAGACTAGTGGCAGCAAGCAATCAAATGTCAATCATGTAATCGAGTTTCGCATAGTCATTGTCTGCAAACTGATGTAGCAGGTGGCAAGATGTGCGACACCTGGCTTTGTACGGCCTGTGTATAATTTATAAGCTTCTTCCTTTTGGAAAATTGATGACAATACTGAATTTCTCGATTGTGCTAAGGGTATTATTTTCTTGGAAGACCTATGCAGCAACTACAACGCTTCTAATCTGAAATTAGATCTTTATTCTGATAAGGAAGAAAATAAACACTTACTTAATAATGAAGACGTAGACCCAGATGAAATTTTTTATTTTAATAATCAACTTAATTTGAGCAGATACAATACTCCAGAAAGACTAAAAAAGCTGAACTTGGATCGATTTAGCATGATCTTACTGTTATGCATGTCAATTCTAGGAGCCTCACACCCAAGCTGGAGGAAATACACTCTCTCTTAATCCAATTACCGGTGAAAATACTGGCGATATCTGAGACCTGGTTGGACCAGTCCACTACCCCACCACCTGCTTTACCTGATTATAACTTTGTACATAAACCTAGAAACATGGGAAGAGGTGGAGGAATTGCTCTGTTTATTAGGGAGGAGTTTCAATTTCACATTTTTGAACCAACCAACAATTGTTCAACCCATACTAGGCCTACATATGAAAGCCCATTTATCTGTATACCTCAAAGTAAAGGGACTGTTTTAATCGTTGGAGTTATCTACAGACCACCTGGCACTAACGTAACATTATTTAATTATGAATTTAACGTACTTTTAGCTGAAATAAAAAATAGTAAAAAAGATATAATTCTGGCAGGTGACTTTAATATTGACTTACTAAAAGCTGAAGAACATGAACCAACTAAAATGTTTTATAATTATTTGACGTCTTATCAAATACTTCCCATTATACTTAAGCCAACTAGGCTAGGATTACTGATCTCACATCATCGCTTATAGATAATATATTTACCAATAAATGGAATAAAGTTAACACCTCCTCAATTATAGTTACTGATATATCAGATCATTTGCCAATTATGGTCAGACTTAATCTTAACATGCCAAAATGCAATAAAACGGAGACAACGAATCAACGGAAAACTGGGAAGCAAGAAATGGAATATTTCCAATCTTTACTTAGCGAAATTAACTGGACTGAAATAACTGCGGCTTGTGCAAACGAGGATGCCAATATGGCTTATAATAATGTTATTGTTAATTACAAAAATGCATATAATAAAGCTTTCCCCTTATACTCCCCCACCAAAAGTAGAAAACGCCAAAATAATCAACCCTGGATGACCAGTGGTCTCTTGAACTCCTGTAAGAAAAAAACAAATTATATCTTAAATTTATAAAACAGCCTAATGAAACTAACAGGAAAAATTTCATAATCTACAGGAATAAATTTAAAACATTGAAAAAGAAAGCCGAGTTACTTTATTATGAAATCGAATTCCAAAAATATAACAATAATCTAAAAAACCAGTGGCAAATTATAAGATCAATACTCAAAACAGATAATAAAATTTCTAGAATTGATCTTGTGGACTCTAATGGGGTAATAATAGATGATGATGAGACAATATATCCAATAAGTTTAATAGCTATTTACTAGTATTCCTCAAAACTTAGCTGAAAAAATCCCATCCTCACCAAACTCCTATAATAAATATATGAAAACCCCAAGTGATAACTCCTTGGCATAAACCAACCCTGAGGAAATTATTATTATATCTCATGCCATTAAACCTACTCATAGCTCAGGGCTTGACGGTATTGACCCAATGATAGCTTTACAACTTATTGAATCCATCGCTCAGCCGCTTTCTGAAATTATTATTACTGCTCTTTATCAACAGGTGTAGTTCCATATTAACTAATATTGAAAAAAATTGTGCCCATCTTCAAACAAGGGAAAAAGGAAGACCTTACTAATTATAGAACCATCTCAGTTTGGCCTGTATTTAGTCAAATATTGGAAAAATATTATGTATGAAAGACTTAATAACCACCTCATCAACAATGACATCCTCTATTCTATGCAGCATGGGTTTAGGTCAGGCCACTCTACTGCTATGTCACTCATAAATCTGCAAGAACAAATCACAACAGCAATTGATAATAATGAATTCTCAGTAGGCATCTTCATAGACCTGGCAAAAGCCTTTGATACGGTGAACCACGGTATATTGTTAAAAAAGCTCCAACATTCTGGAATAAGAGGGGTTACCCATCAATGGTTCAATAGTTACTTAACGAACAGAAATCAGCAAGTTATCTGCAACGGAATTTTATCTAAATTTCAACAGGTTAAATATGGTGTACCGCAAGGTTCTAATCTAGGTCCTCTCCTGTTTCTTATATACATAAATGACCTCCCTAATACTTCAACTATTCTCAGTTTTATTATATTCGCTGATGACTCTAATGTATTCTATTCTCATAAATCCTTATATGAATTATATCAAATAATTAATCATGAAATCACGTATGTGGTTGATTGGTTTAGAATTAATAAATTATCATTAAACATTAATAAAACCAATTTTATACTATTTAGATCTCATAGAAAACTAATACCCGAAATTAGTATCCAGTTACTAATTGATGGAAATGTAATCCCGCAGGTATCTTCCGCCAAATTTCTTGGAGTCTGCATTGACCAGCATCTAAACTGGTCAGAGCACATTAAATTAATTTCTATGAAAATTGCAAAAAAATGCAGGCATTCTGAATCGATTGGCATCTTATCTACCTCAAAAAGTTCTACTCAACCTCTATTACTCTTTGATATATCCATATCTTGCCTACGGTAATAGCGTCTGGGCTTCCAACTATAATGCACCGCTTACATAAAATTAACATTTTGCAAAAAGAGCAATTAGAATAATAGCTAGTCCTGCTAGGGTCTTGCCTACTACGCACACTAGTCAGTTCTTTAGTAGATTTAAAATTCTTAGACTTAATCAAATTAATACCATTCGAATAAGTGAGTTTATGTACAGACATAAGCATAAATTTGCTACCCTCGGTGTTTAATGACTATTTTAATATAACATCGGTCACTCATACTTATCTTACTAGCATAGGCGGAGACTTGGTCTTGGGTTTGGGGGGGACTGGCGGATCGGCCGCCAGGACGATCGGCGAGCGCGAAGCGCCGAGCAGGGGAGAAAACGTAAAGGGGATGGCCCCCTTCCCTATTTAAATTTTTTTTTGAATTTCCACACTGTAATGGTAGCATTTTAAGCTGTCATTTGAAAAAATTACTCTATAATTTGAGTGCTGATAGGAACCAGCTGTCACTCGTAGCTTACATGTAGTCTGAGTCGTGTTTGAGTTTGGGGGAGGGGTTTGGGGAGGGGATGTGCCCCCTCCCTATTTAAATGTTTTTGAATTTCCACATTGTAATGGTAGCATTTTAAGCTGTCATCTGAACAAAATTGATCTATTATTTGAGTGCTGATTAGAACCAGCTGTCACTCATAGTTATTATTTTTATATTCATGAAATATTTCAGAAATATTGGGGGGGATATAAGCAGCTCCGTTCCCCCCCACCTCAAGTTTCAATATTGGGGGGATATAAGCAGCTCCGTCCCCCCCACCTCAAGTTTCGGGGGGACCGTCCCCCGCTGTCCCCTTCTAAGTCTCCGCCCCTGCTTACTAGACAAGTTGAATCTTATAGAGGAATAGAGAAAACCTCGTACAGTCATCCCACCCATTGTACCTGAGGCGGCCCCAGTAGAAACGATGCGTGTCTTGGGGGGGGTGAACTTAAGATCGGATCTGCGGATGACCACCAACGTGGACAACGTCCTGACATCATGCTCATCCTCCATGTACGCCCTGCGCGTGCTCAGATCACACGGCCTTCCAACAAGCGCATTACATGAAGTTACAATAATGACTACCATCGCGCATCTAATGCAGAGGTTCTGAACAGGTGTGTCGTCGCGACACACTAGTGTCGCGAATCGACTGGCAGTGTTTCGTGTAAATATGGTGTGTCGTTGGTGTGTCGCGAAGAATTGGTGTGTCGCTAATTCTTACAGCATACGTCAGTGGTTCTACTTTAGCAGTTTAGCGGACGTAGGCTGTGAGAATTTGTAGCACTCTCTTTATATATTTTATTTGATCGAAATCTGTAGCGGCCATGATGTGTTTACCTCATAGGGGTCGTCCATTAATTATGTCAACAAAATAGGGGGGGAGGGGGTTTGGAAAAGTTTGACAGTTGTTGACAAGGGGGGAGGGGGTTCGGTAAAAGTTGACGTCAACAAATTTTTCCAATGAATCAACACAGACCCTTCAAAATGGTAGCAAAAACAAAAACGTTAAGTAATGCTAAATATGTATAAAGTGCTTAATGTTTAATACTACTAAAAAGCTGGTAATAAACTAAAATCATATATTTTGAAATTCGAGATTGCATTTTTTAGTGTAAAACAATTCGAAAAAATGATTCTACATGTATTGAGCCATTTTGTTTCTTTTTTGTAGGGGGGGTTCTGGGATTGTTGACATAATTTTTTTAGGGGGTCCGTCAATGTTTGACAGTTGTTGACAAAGGGGGAGGGGGTCAAAAACTGCCTAAAATTTGTTGACATAATTAATGGACGACCCCATACATAGTTCAACACTGTTACACAATCCCACTGCAGTCTGCAGTATACACGTTTTCGACCGTGCCGATTAAAACTTTTACCAATTACCATAAAATTTGAAATAGACAAATTTGTCTTAAGAAAACGAAAAGTTAGCGAATCTAAAACACGGCTGACATTACCTCTTTGTTTACAAATTACTCTGCTACTGGTCACCTTTTTGCTGATGACGTTCAGGCATATGTTCATGGTCGTGCGTCTACTCAACTCACTTTAGCTCGCCGTATTGAAGCCCTTTCCCATGACTTGCATTTGTGGATGTCTTCCAATCGTCTTTCGCTAAACTCTTCCAAAACTCAACTTAGGCTATTTGGCTTGGCACACCCCAACAACTTCTGAAAATTGACTTTTCGCTTCTCTCTGAAAACTTTCCCAAATTTACGTTCTCTACTTGTGTGCGTGACTTAGGTGTCACTTTGGACAGCGCTCTCATCTTTTCTGCTCATGTAGGCTAACCAACCTTACACGATCCTCTTACTTTCACCTCCGGCGTCTCAGGGTTATTCGCAGATCTCTCTGTGCCCCTCTCTACCATGGCATCCATTGTCCATGCATTTGTCTGTTCCAGAATTGATTATTGCAATTCCCTACTTATTGGTCTTCCCAAGGTCCGTCTATCCCCTATTCAATCTGTTCTCAAGGCTGCTGCTCGATTGATTGCTCACCTTCCTAAATACTCCCATATATCATCTTTCATGGTCAACCAACTGCATTGGCTTCCTCTCTCTGACCGCATTCAGTTTAAAGTCCTTGCTTTGGTCCTCAAATCCAAACTGGGACTTGCTCCAAAATACCTCAGGGACGTCATTCGTCCTCCTCTTTCTGCATCTTCTCATCGGCCTCTCCGATCTCTGGACCGGTCTGACTTGTTTGTCCCACGAGCTAGGACCACGATTGCTCAAACTCGATCCTTTGCCATCATTGGGCCCTCTTTATGGAATGCCCTTCCCTTCACTTTGCGTGAGACTTTCCTTTCTGGATCATTGTCTTCATCTCTCTCTCTCTCTCTCTCTCTCTCTCTCTCTCTCTCTCTCTCTCTCTCTCTCTCTCTCTCTCTCTCTCTCTCTCTCTCTCTCTCTCTCTCTCTCTCTCTCTCTCTCTCTCTCTCTCTCTCTCTCTCTCTCTCTCTCTCTCTCTCTCTCTCTCTCTCTCTCTCTCTCTCTCTCTCTCTCTCTCTCTCTCTCTCTCTCTCTCTCTCTCTCTCTCTCTCTCTCTCTCTCTCTCTCTCTCTCTCTCTCCTTAAAACCTATTTCTTCTCTCGGGGTTCTCGCACTGGGAGCGCTACTGAATGGCCTCGGCTGTGAGCGGCGCTATATAAATTACTAATTACATTACATTTCATTACATTACATTAAAACTGATAACGCAGAATCAGATTTTGGTAGCAGTGAAATCGTTGAAATGGAAGAAACTGGTCGTAGGTGCCTCCTCAGCCTGCTCACAAATTGCACTTATAAAAACTGTGGATCCTCTTTTTAATAACTATGATCCCAAAAAATCCAAGAGCAAAGATTCCATTAACTGTTAGGCCTACTAAGACTTAAACGTAGAGTCGTAGAAATGACGTAAAATCGTAGAATTCGATCAGAAGAAATTATAATTTTAGAATCATTAGAAATAAGAAAGCATTCAATATCAACATTTTCATTCATTAGAAATGTGAACAATTTAAAATTTTCAATAAATAAATTGGTTAACTTTAAAAAAAATTATTTTAACGATATTAACATAACATTATTGTTATTACTGCGTGGTGTGTCGCCAATTTTTTTCCTGTTTAGGCGTGTCGAAAAAAGGTACAGAACCTCTGATCTAATGTATGCCTCCCCGACCTGGTGGGGCTACACTAGCGCAGGGGAGCGGAACCGGATCGAGCAGCTGATGAAGACCCTGAGACGCGGACTATATCTACCACCTCAATCACACAGCGCGACGGAGATGGCGGAAGAAGTCGATGAACGCTTGTTTAGATCTGTGCGTAACAACGAACACCACGTACTCCATCGGCTCTTTCCCCCGCCTCGCCCCTCTTGTGGACATGTGCTCCGCCCTCGCGCCCATGGCTTCTCTCTTCCGGACAAAGATAATCGTAACTTCATTCCTAGAGTACTATATAAAGACATATTCTGAATAAATCACTTAAAATTAAATTAAACGATATCGAGAAAGGACAAGGTGACATACAAATGAACACATATATAAATATACGACTAACTAATGTAACAAGCTGCGTTCTGTCAGCCTGGTGTTCGGAATAAACGAAAATTGATTGATTGATATTTGCACGCACTAATACAAGGTTATTCGCCTTAAGGTCCACAGGACCATCAGTCTGGAACAATATCCCTGTCAGCACTCGTCACATGCCTAACTTGAATTTATTTTAAAAATCCATGCGAGCTCTGTTATTAAATGTGTAATTGTTCAAATTGATGTGTTGCCATCGCTTAGTTAAGTTTGTTTTGATTTCTGTGTATTATCTGTTGTTGGTTTTCTGTATACGAACCGTCATTTTCACCACAACATATGGTACTTAGGTAGTCCAAGTTAGTTGGTCCTGTGACCCTTCAGGGCTCTCCGTTTGTTGCCTAAATAACACTAGTGTTGATACTTGTATTTTGTAATTATGATGGGGAACAATAACACTTTTTGAATTGAATTGAATTGAATAAAACAACTTTAATGTTTCATTTTTTAAACTTTTAACAATGCAGTCAAACAACGTGATCTTAAGAAGCCTTCAGCGGAATTTCAGCAAAAAGTAGATAATACACCATTGGTTACGTGTAACCAATGGTGTATTATCAAGTTAAATCGTTTGAAATTAGCTTCATATAATAAACCAGCTAAAAAGTTTAAAGCAAGTAATTTTGCACTTTATGGTATTCGCAAGAGCAGCGATCCACGAACTCAACAAAATTGCACGGATTGCAATCGTTGTCCAGGTTTTTCATTCAAGACTGAAAACTTCGTCTTCCACAATTCCCAACAAGATTTCTATCGCCGCTCCAAATATAAATATCATGCACAGTTACTGTAGCTGTCTGACTTTGGTGACTGACCTTGATATATCAAGCGAATCTGACCTAACAGAAATTGTTGCTACTGAAAACCGCGAATAAGCTGTAAAATTCCTGTGAATTAAACTGGTATGCCTGTGAATTAGCTGGTCATTAAAGTGAATAAGCTGTAGAATTCCTGTGAATTATGAAACGTTACCCCGAACCACGCAGCTTTCTTTCTGCGCTTTAGAATACGTTCACGATATCAATTAGCACCGAGAATTTCTGACGTAAACCTAACTCGTTTGGACAGTATTGAGACAACTTTTTCGGTTTCATGACAACAGTTATTTCATTTTTGGGTTTAATTAGCACCACAGTCTAATGACCAAGCATCGATGGATGGGGCTGAGCAGTGAGCAACTGCATACGAATCCAACTTTTACTTTCACCAAAAATTATTTCCATCATTCCATCTTCTATTTAAGCAATAATTATTTTCACCAATCCAGCTTCTATTTAAGGAAAAGTCAAATCAATCCAACTTACGTTTAAACAAAAATTCTTTTCATAAATCCAGCTTCTATTTAAGCAAAAATTATTTCATCATTCCCACTTCTATTTAAGCAATAGGCCTAATTTTTTCATCAATCCAGTTTCTATTTTAAGCAAAAAATTCCTTTCATCAATCCAGCTTCTATTTAAGCAAGAATTCTTTTTAACAATCCCATAGCCCTCTTGATGAAAGTCCTTAGATTCATTATAGACCGTTGAAGTATAGTCCCTTGATTAATTGTCCTTTGATGAACAGTCCTAGAATCGGTTTCTGCTGTCTACCGGATTTCGACCGGGCTTCTGCGAAGTAGTGGGATTGTCACACTTAAAGCGATTAAAACCAAGCCATCCGATTAAAACTAAAACCAGCTTTAGTACAGGTTTTGATTTTTAACCTAACTTATGATGCCACTATGTCACCACTGTCGCTACGAGAAGTATTGTTAGCCTTTGAGTACTATGTAAATGTAGCTCTTATTGGCCCGAGCAAAAAGGCAAAAGAATCATCCAAATAAAACAATATTTGGCTGAGTTATTGCCTTTTCCAATTCATTTTGACCTCGAATTGGCCTTTGTGTAATGTTAGCCTTTAAAGGCTCTGTCTTTTCAGATCTAGCTATGGCTCTTATCGGCCCAAGCAAAAAGGTAAAAGAATCACCCAAATGGAACAATAGTTGGCTGAATTATGGCCTTTTTCATTTGATTTGACCTTGTGACCTTGAATTGACCTTGGTCATGATAGCCTTTGAGTACTATGTAAATATATCCCTTATGGGTCCGAGCAAAAAGGCAAAAGAATCATCCAAATAGAACAATATTTGGCTGAGTTATAGTCTTTTTCCCTTCATTTTGAGGTTTTGACCTTGAATTGACCTTGGGTCATGCTAGCCTTTAAGTGTTCTGTGTTTTTAAATGTAGCTCTTATCGGCCCGTGCAAAATGGTAAAAGAATCACCCAAATGGAAAAATATTTGACTAAGTTATGGCCATTTCCCCAGATTTTCCTCAGAATTTGATCTTTTTGACCTTAAAATAACCTTGGGTCGTCTTACATTTAGTAACCTTGTTTCTTACCACAGGTAGCCCTTATCAAATCGAGAAAGAGCAAAAACGAATTAGCTGAATTCAACAATTATTGGGTGAGATCTGGTCATTTTTCTCTGATTTTTGCTAGATTTCACTTTTTTTCTGACCTTGAAATGACCTTCAGGTCAAAAATCCAGCTTGGCAACAGCGATTTTCGTAATCAGCAGGGTCGAATTAGTGTAAAAAAGTATGTTGCCAAAAATTAACATGATTTGCTTCTTACACGGCATTTTCAATTTTTTTGCGCCTAGACTATTTTTGTGAAATGAACACAAGACACTTGTGTTGTGAAGCATTGATCGGGGTGAAGACGACTGATGCCAAGAATACGACAGTAACAGTCAGAGAACCAAACATGGAAGTTAATCCATATTGTCCTGAATAACAGTTCTGAGATGGGATCGTTTTTTGCTTACGTAATCGTAATCTCCAAACTTCTAAAGCGCCACTCGAAACCCCAGCGCAGGGCACCAGCTTATGTACGAACGCTGCGTCAAGTCAGAGGGTATTCCAAAGGGTAGCCTAGTCTTAATGAGATCCGAGTCCGGTTTCCAGATCGTCAGAGCAGATGTTACGATGGGTGGCGTTTAGGTCGAGAATTGGAAGGTGGAGGATCAGATGAGTCGGAGTATGAATTCTTGAATAAGGGAGACTTCCGTTTCCAGTGGAAAACCCGGGGTGATGGATAGAGAAGCCTGATAGATGATGGTGGTTGATTGGAGTTGATGGTGGAAAAACCGAAAAAGTGCGGAATTCAGGAGGCAGATCTTCTAGAGATGTGGTGCCGTGTTTGCTATGGCTCGGTTGGAGAACTAGGGATAAGTAGTGATCTGGAGTCGAGAAGGACTACCCATCACCGCTAGGTCGGCGACGGAGGTGAACAGAGCGAAACGCAAGAACAACAAAACTTGAAGAACAGTTGACACTCGCAATTACTCTTTATTACTGGAAATGTAATTTAATCACAACGAATCAGACTGAAGCCACAATCATTGTCGTACCTGTTGTTAAAACGGACTACAGGAAAATCAAGTCAACGTCTTATTAACGAGATCAAGTATAACTGCCTACAGTTTCATGCATCACAATAAAGTCAAGCAGCAATAATATCAATAACATCAACAACGACACGTGACCTGTATTTAGACAGAAGGTTGACAATTAGAACATACGGCTAGGAGGATAACAGGATCCAATACATTGCTAGAAGTGCCACGAACATCTGAATTGACATTACTTTGAATCTGGTGAGAGGATAGGAGATCTGGTGAGAGAAGTTATAGTTGCAATTGTAATTGAACATTTATATAGCGTCACTCAGAGATTCAAATTAGCCAAGTTATCGTTTAATTCATCTCATTTGTGTATTTCTAATTAGCTTCCTGGATTGAGAGGCTCATATCTAGCCTAGATTCTGCTCGCCAAATTTCTTTAAAAATTATTTCAAAATTATTTAGTTGCTAACCAGAAAGGCACCATAATTATCAATCGCATTGGTATCATGATTCTGAAAAGCTTTCTTAATCTCTAGCGGATAAATTTGCATCGGCACCCAGGTATCGTGAAGAGCAAGGCATCATTAGATAAAATCAATGAATACAAAAATTAATAGATATTAGTAATAATCACAATATCGTCCGATTTTGGCAACGGATAAAGTTTGCGGTTTGAAAAAATCACAGCTAACCTAAGGTCACGCAGCATAGCTTTCGGTGGCGTCCAACCAAAAAAAAAAGAGCACATTGGAGTCAAAAGTAGGAAAGTATTTGAAAGTAACTTCAACTCGATTTGGAAGTAATTATTTCACAGCGAAGAGCAATGCAAAACTGAGATGATGCTAATAAAAGGGGTATAAAAGTCTAAAAGTGTTTACCCTGGATTAAAAAGCTCTAACGGGAAACCGAAGATTTAAATATCAATAGTAACGTTGACGTCATAGAAACACAGAAGACTATATATCAGGGGTGGGCAAACTTTTGGCACATTGGGCCACATTAAACGCTAAAAAAATTCGGGGGGCCAGATAAATAAATTTCAAACTTTTAATAACAACTAAAATTTAAAAAGTTTACCGAATTAAAATTAATTGTACCTTGGCTGTAACTGTGAGATGTATGCAACTGTGAACATGCATAACAATCTTCCCTTAATCCAGAGTGATTGCGCTGGTTGCATTCATTAATTCTGGGCACTTATATATAGCTCACCTTCAACAAACTATACTCAGGGTGTTCCTAGTCCAGCCATG
>JACEVL010001624.1:0-26471 GCA_020284085.1 Aporrectodea caliginosa
AAAGAGGCAATTAAGGTAATCACAGTGCAGGCACTGAGCCAATTTTTCCATTAACACTCAACAGTTTTAGTTCTAATCGACTCAAGACTTATCATTTATTTACTCAGCAAAATAGTTTCATTGCTCGCGTATTAAGCTTGATTACCTAACGTAGGCCTACACTGACTTCTGGTTTTCAAAGCTAGGCCTATAGACATTGACACATCCTGGCGGATTATAATTTTACGATGGCTTCATTTCCACTGTTATTTTAGTGTTTTGTGATTTTGTGTAGCACTAGTTTTAATGGCTTGTTTCCGTTGTTGTAAATATTGCCGTGATATTATCCCGGACAAGTAGTAACTCATATTGATTTCAAGAGCCATTCTGATTTTTTTACAGTTTTGAATTGGTCATAAATTCAATGATAGCATATAATTATCTGGTTTTGGTTACGAAGTGGTCCGAGTCGACGCATATATAAAAACCCAGGTATCGAGTTAGCACGCGGGATATGAATAAGACTAGATAAGATATTTTGAATAACTAGAAAATTGCAATAATTCAGGTACCTTTTTCTCATTAGCATGACTACAACGACAACAAGCACGACAAGACCAATTAGGAAAAGACCTCCGCCAAGACCAGCTCCTAAGCCAATGGCTAATGCTGAAAAGATACAAAAATACATTACATGGCACAGACTGTAAAGGAAATACACTGCTGAGAAGGTCCTACAGAGACATATGATATTATTGTCACCATACCTTCTACATTTCTGCTTTAAATAAATCAAACAAATTGCCCTGCCATAATAGACACAAAATCAGATGAAAGTTTTCGAAGTTCTCTGTACCCAACCGAATAACATGTATTCTCGAGTGTCTACCATTTCGGGGTATTTTAATTTAAGCTTAAGGAAAACTCCCTTTGCAACCTTTTTATCTTTTCAGAAATTACTAAGCCGTCGGTCTCAGGAAGTACAAGTGCGTCTTCTATATCAGAGCCTTTCAGAGGATATACAACTAAAGAAAAGTATTGCTTTATAACGTAATAGAACGTGGGAGAAGCGGTCACTTTCCGCTCTTTGTCTCTTGAGATACAGCGAACGAAGTCAAGGTCTTGAACACAGAACCAGCGCATCCCATCGTAGCTTATGCGGCTACCAAGTTATAGTGCTTAACAACGCATGCGTGTGTAGGAAAAACCTACCCAGGATCGAAGTTACTTATCGGGTTAGAATCTGCCCTTGTTAGATCACATAAGGAGGACGCTATAGAACACCCTGGGGCTCAGGTTTAAAAGGCGCTACGTAAATATTCGCGAGTAGAAATAGGTACAGAGCTAGAGCAAATTCTTTCAAATATAATTATTTTGATTAATATCCCAGTATATTAAAATTTGTTCAAAGCATATTCTTGTAGTTTGTTACCGTTTGATGTTGAATTCGATTTGGAGCCAGGAATCACTTCACTGGTCGTACTAATTGTTGGTGCTCTGGTTGTTGTCGTCGTCGTCGTAGTGGAAGTAGTAGTTGTCGGAACAACTGTTTTAACAATAGACAAAATTAGACTTTTAGAATGTTTCAAATTTTCATCCTTTCGGCTATGTAAGGATAATTATACAAGTAATTATTTTCAAATTCTAAAAACTGAAATGTGTTATTTTTCCAACTAAGCTTAATTACTAGTTCCGGTACCAAAGAGACCACAGCTTTGACCGGTGCAAACTTTTAAAGAGCAAATGGAATAGTTATACAGCGTTCTGTCACTCACTTTTAAGACAGACAAATTGTCTTTGATCTCCACAACTGCAATCTGTCCAGCTCCAGGCAGGGTTTCCGTTTGGATCAACACAAACACATTGGAAATTATAGTTGTTCGGTTTCTCACTTGACCATGAAGTGTAAAATGCTTCGCTACCACCGTCTGTACACACGAATATAAACACAAAGTAACAGACACTGGCGACATTGGACGTACGAACCTGCCTAGGAAGGCAGTGGACCAAAAGAAGAAGCAGACATTTATTGAAGGAAACTACTAAGCTGGTGCTCCAAGATTTACACATGCGCATACACAAGCTCATACTATTCCATCTGAACTGCATTTGATCTCTACCTGGGCTTCTGCCAATAACCTTACCTTAAATAGCTCTAAATCTAAAGAAATGATCATTTTCCGCCCTCGACACCAATTTGACCCTCCTCCATTACCTAAAATTACCCGAGTTAAAACTTTGAAGATACTGGGTGTCATTCTTCAAGATAACGTCAAACTCACAGCCCATATAGACCACCTCACAGCCACTTGCTCCTTCTCTTTTTATGCTGTCAGAAAACTCAAAACCCATGGTCTTTCTTCCTCATCCATCCATAATGTAACCAAAGCTACTACCGTTGCTAAACTTCTATATGCCTCCCCATCCTGGTGGGGTCTCACCCTGGCTTCCGATAAAGAACGCCTGAAAAACTCCTAAAAGAGCCAAGCGCCTAGGTTACCTAGAGCAATCCTTTCCAACCGTCTCTGAACTTGCTAATATAGCCGATGCAAAACTCCTTTTTTCCATAATGCACAACCCAAAGCATGTACTTCACCAACTCCTACCTCCACTCCGACCCCTCTCCTCTCACCAATTAAGACCTAGAGCACACAACCATACTCTCCCACCCAAGGACAACTCTCACTTTATTCCCAGATCATTATATAAAACTATTTACTATTCTAAGACTTTCTAATGAATTTTAATTATTATTATCACTCATGTTAGCATTTCTGCGTTTTTGTCAGATTGTTTTTCTCAATAAAACGAATATACGCAAGACCGTAACTTGTAGTTTCTGAATGCAATAAACAGTCACTTGAAGTCTAAAAATTGCTTAGATATAAGTCTCATACCAGGAGATTTCCAACTCCAATCGTTCCATCGAATTCCGACCCAGTAAGTCAACGATGGGTTCAACCAGGACGAAGTGAGTTGATAAATATTTCCGCTTTGAAACGTTGCTAAATCACCGCCGTTGTTAAGACATCTTTCTCTGGCTTGGCACCACGTCAATGTGTCATTTTCAAACTTGACGTAACATTTTCCATTGTATAGGATACTATTAGTCGAATTATTCAAGCACCTCGTGGCATCTGGAGTACAAAATTAAGTGTTTAAATAATTTACAGCGGCTAAAGTGAGTTTCCTTACATTGTAGCCTGCGACAGCGAATTGTGTTTCGTTGTGCATTAAAAGTCTTCTTAAATGTTCTACTCATAGACCCCTTAGACAATTTTTCCTATCTGTTACCTGTAACAAGTTGCGACCTGTCACCTTGGTGTTGTGAATAAACGAAATTGATTGATTAAATTACAGGACTGTAGGCGCTCATGCTCGGGACTTGGAACTTGGGTCCATTCTCAATTTACACTTTTTATCATAAAAAATGAACGAATAGTCCGATTTGCTAAATTTTGGATAATTCAAGGTCATTTCAAGGTCAGAAAAATGAAATATAGCAAAAATCTGAGAAAAATGGCCCTGTCTCAGCCAATAATTTTTTTAATCAGCTAATTCTTTCTTGTATTTCTCTTCTAGATAAGGGCTACCTGGGATAAGAAACAAAACTATTAAACGTAACTCGATCCAAGGTTATTTTAAGGTCAAAAGGTCAATTTAAGAGGAAAATCAAGGAAAATAGCCATAGCTCAGACAAATATTGTTACATTCTAATTATCTTTTACCAATTTGCCGTGCCGATAAAGGCTACATTCCAGAAGACAGTATACCTAAAGGTTAAAATAATCCAAGGTCATTTCAAGGTCAAAAGGTCAAAATCAAAAGAAAGTTACAATATCTCAGACAAACGCTTCTTTATTTGGGCATTTTTTGGAAGATTATGTGTAACTACAGTTTCCATTTATTTTGACCTTTGAACTTCAAATGACCTTGGGTGAACCCAAGGTCATTTGAAGGTCAAAGGTCAAAATAAGAGGAAATGACGATTACACAGACTATTGTTTTATTTGTGTGATTCTGTGTTATGGCATTTTTCCATTTATTTGACCTTTGAAAAACGCATGCAAAGTTTATTATCTTTATACAAAACCTAGATCGATCGCAAAGTTTATGTCTAAATTTGTCATGAAATAGGTGAAATATAATTAAAATAATATTTTTTCCATATGATATAAGATCCTATTTATTGATATATGCCAAAAACTGATATGTGAAAAATTTACACCTGATTGGTGTTTTAGCTAATTTCTTCAATTTTATCACTGGCGACTTCCGCCTCCTTTTGCCAGAGCAGGTCACATAAATTACATTACATTACGAAATGTAATAAAAAAAAGGCTGACGATTGGTATTATGCAGTGTAACAATTTATATTGGTTACCACAACCTTGAACATCCAAGCAGTTATAGTCACCTTGAAAGTCACAGATATAGCGATTGATTTCACTTGGTTTTGAAGCCTCTACTTGAAAATAGTTCCCATAAGATTTCAGATAACAGTATAGTTTGTATCCATTAACGTCTTGACTTCCTACATAACCTGCCAAAAATTAAATGAAAACCCATCAAACCGAACCAGAATTGCAAAGCTGGCCTTCAAGTTGCAAAGAAACCCAGTTTACGAGTTTAGGTCAGTCTGTTGCCAGTTAGGGAATCGTCGCATTAAAATAAATATTCAAATCAAATCAACGTTTATTGTTCACCGCTTCAATTCAGTGTTTACATGTAAAGACAGTTTTCCCCAAATGCAGTAACAATGGGTAATATCCTAAGGAACCTTAAGTTCCGCTAACAGGATAGCCCTAGCGCTATGTCAATCAGTCTAGTCTATACAATTGCTTATTTAGTTATTTTTATTATGACTTCATTTCTTAAACAACATCATAATCAAATCAACACACTTATAGTTCACATAGTTGCATATAATTATTTCATCATATCAAATTGTCACCCTTAGTCATAGTTCAAGGCGAGGATATTTCTAGAACTTAGAATGCTTGAAATGGTAAGTCTTGTTAAGGTCTTTAAGAACGACCAAGTTCTTTCGCGGGTAAGTGACAAAATTACAGGATAATCCTAAGAATTCCCGTGATAAAACTATATTTTATACTAACAATTATTTAATGTAATAAGACATCAATTTAAAACTTAGGATTACTTTTAGAAGGACTCGGTGAAGGATTTAAAAGTCCGACAACAAGAGGCAATAGAGCAGGGGTGGGCAACTGGCGGCCCGCGGGCCGGATCCGGCCCCGGGGACCTTTGAACCGGCCCTTGGCATGTCTTTTATATTAGCACTGTACCTGGCACTTTGAGGACCTTTTATCTGGTCCTAGTTTGGGAACCTTTAATCCGGCCCTACACAAATGAATTTCTGTACATATATAGACCGACATTAAACATCTCTTTCTCATTTATTAAAAATCCAGCTTCTAGTCTATAGTCAACTAGTTTACTACTTAGTCATCAATGTAATCTACTCTCCGCATGAAACAAGACCACAATTTCGCTACTTTATAGAAACTATCCATCTGAACTTTTCAAACGAATTTGCTGCTCTGGGGAAGTCAAATATCAAACGGCAATGCTGTGCATTTTTCATGTTTTACTGATTCTGCTAATGTCAAGAAGTGCACAGAACAAATAATTTTATTGAAAGTAGAGTTCCAGTTTGCTGATTCACTGCTCATGGACCAGACTTAAATTGTTTGAATCTCCCTTTTCCATCGATGCCAATTCAGCACCGAACTCCATGCAAATGGAATTGATTGAACTCCAATGCAACAGTGAGTTGGAAAGGAAATTTCACGAGGTACCTCTGATTCCATCCTACAAACTGTACAATTCTCAGGATTCTAACCCTTCACTTAAATTTTCATAGCCTGAAACTGGTTGCTCTGCTTCCATGCACGGTGCACCTATATTTGTAAACAGTTCTTCTTAAAGATGAACTAACAAAGTGCAAAAACAGAGCGCAGATTAACAGATGACAATCTCTCCAATGAACTTCGAATTGCCACTTCCAACATTAAATCAAACATTGCGGATTTGTGTCGCGATTAGAAGTTAAATATAGCACACCAAGCAAATGGATACTTTGTACAGACAAACAGCTCTATGTATTTTTAAAACTGAATAAAACATATTTTGTTTTTTTTTATTTTTAGTGCAGGACTTATGTATTAGAATAATTAGATTTTCGTCATAAAACTTATCTTCATTTGCTTTAACGGTTATTCTGTAATATTTAGTCTGAATAAAATTAATAGCGTTTCATATTCTAGGACAAATGAATCTGCAAAAATTAGGTCGCGATTGGCATACGGCCCCTCAGCTGCCCTTAAAACCTTAGAGTGGCCCTCTGTTAAAATAAGTTGCCCATGCCTGCAATAGAGCTTACTCTTTGTTGTTGCTCCACAGTTTGTTATTTAAAAACTAATAGTTAGTTCTTCGTTAGTTTTGTAGTAAATGACAGCTTATTATTTGAAACAATACATGCCTTGTTGAAGCCTTGCAAAAGAAGAAGACGAACAACAACAACAACAACAAAAGCAGCAAACATTTTACTACTAATAATAATCATAGTTATCATTGTTGTTAACGGGATATAATAATAATTATTAATTTATTTTTTCGATTTCTGTTGTAATGGTTGTTCTTCAGAGTTTTTCTATTTGATTCAGAGTAGGAACTTTATAATAAAAGCTACCGTCATATCTGGATCCTTTAAGTAGAAACCAAGTGTTGGCTTGATCGAGTTGGGATAGTTTTATATTGATAAACGACATTGCACTTGTATTTGAGGATTTGAGAAACTGAGTCAATGCCATTTGAACGTCACTGTTGCTAACAACAGCTAAATCTGATTTTTTATTAGTGCACCAAGACTTTGCACCATCGAAATATCTCAACTCAGTGGAATCAGGCGTTGTGAAACAAAATTCTCCAATGCAGGCTTCAGTATACGAAGATACTTGTTTCATAGCGATAGTTATCACTAAAACAAAAATGTCAATGTCATGTTATTTTTTTTAAACAAGGATATACAGCAACGATCAGTCCTATGAAGAAATGATAATGACAATGTAAGTTTGCCCTAAGACAAATGCATTGCCTGTAAGGGGCCGTCCATAAATGACGTCACGCTATTTTGGCCGATTTTTACCCCCATGTCACACTTCGTCACAAAAGTAACACCTCCCTGACAAATGACGTCACAAAGCTCTGACCCCCCCCCTAAAACCAAATTTCCACTTGATAATAAAACATGTTTCAAATCCAATTTATTGTCACTGTAATAAGTATTTAAAAATCTGATGGTGACAAAATATTGAAATAATTAGAAAATTATTAATAATGGTGCCCGTAAACATTAAAATAATCAAAATAATTATGAAAATTTTAATACTCAAAATTAGTGCTGTTATTTTAAACTTAAAATGTTGTTAATTTTTATTTTTAAATTTAATTACACAGACCTGATGTGACGTCACACTTCGCTGACCCCCTCCCTATGTCACACATCGTCACAAATTGCCGAACCCCTCCCCTAGGTGCGTGACGTCATTTATGGACGGCCCCTAAATCAATGCGTCAATGGCTTGATGATATCGATAGTGTATAGAAACGTCTACAAAATAAACATCAGACTCAATTACGCGAGCATGTCGCGTCTTCGGTGTCCTCTCCAGCACCTGGCCAGGATCTAGAAAGACTTGACGACCTGGTAAGTGTGACTCTAACTGATTTCGTCGCCCTACAGATATAACCTATTGTACCCCAAACTTACGTCAATTATTGTCATTTACCAGCATTCGAGTGAAGGCAAACTGAGTTGGTCCAGATGGCCATTTTCCCCGCACTTCAACCATCGAAGTAGTAACCTCTTTCGACGTGACTTAAGCTAACCTCTCTTGCCAACTGACACGAAACGACAGGAAATTGCAGAATTACGGTACTAGTGCAATTTCGTTGTAAAATTTATATACAGCGCACCTTACATCGTTTGAGCATTTATTGACTTTCTTGACAATTTATTGAGCGCCTCTGGTAGGTCTCCTGAAGAGGCGCTATATGAATTCTCCGAATGAATGAACGAATGAATTTATGGTTATTGTTGTTGAATGTATGTATGTAATTAATTATATATTTTATTCATTATGCGCCCGTGCGTAACTGTAAGTGATAAGCATGTCCAGGGCCGTTACGTAGTCTGCTCAACAGAGCCGAACTTGCAATCGTTGGATTTAGACCAATCGCGCTACCGTATAGACCACCGTTCCCAACCTACCATAACATTATCCATTATTGTAACTATAAGTGAGTAGCCTTTTATTAATGCTCACTTTTACAAAAGAGACACTCATTGCAACTAATAGCAATTGTTATTCTATCAGGAAATGCGCAGAATAACCAGTCAACTACTAGCAACTAACAGATGCAAGCCTAAACACCACATTGGAGAATCAGGGTTCCAGCATAATTGGGACAACGCATCTTGCAACGAGGAAGTCAGCTACCTATAATTGTGTGTGTATATATATATATATATATAGTATATAAAATCCGTTTGAAATAAAATTATTATTGTAGAAAGGAATACTCGTCACCAATCGCTTACCTATTATAGCAGTCGTCAGTATTGAAGTGTTAAACATTCTCACTTTGTCGATGCTGTGTTCTCGCTGTAGGCTATATCACACGATGTATAGGGCCTACACGGTCACTGTTCAACAAATACCTTGTTGAATATGTAAACAAATCTTTCTGAAACGCGATGTTTAATAGGCCTGGCTATATCAAGCACTGTGAGTCGTGATTCATGCAACGAAAGGATTGGCTGGGCCTATGTAGACCAGGTAGGCTGACTTCTCATAATAAACGCAGCACCCACTTATTGGCCGGAAGAAAAGCTCCTGCGTGTTGAGGAATGAATAGGCGAACGGCGCTAAGCCAAGTTTAATTAAAATGTATTCGGTAAAAATATCAAATAGGCCCTATCGGTAGTTGTAATTGTAATTGTAATCGAACATTTATATAGCGCCGCTCAAAAATCAGCAACGCTCTCGACCTGCATCAGTGCCTGCATCAGGAAACAATCAAGTCTTAAGACATTTACGGAACTGGGAAGGAGAGAGGGCTAGTAACTCAAAGCGAAGAGACTGGGGAAGAGAGTTCCAAGCTGATTGGCCAACACGGGCAAAGCACCTAGAGTGGGCCGTAGCAGAGCGAATGCGAGGGACAACCATAAGGCTATGGGTCGAAGATCGCAAAGGAGGAGACAAAGGTGCAAAAGACCTCAGGTAGGATGGGGCCACCCCAACAAGGCAGTTACGCATGAGGGAAAGGATTTTGAAGTTTACCCGCTGTTGGATAGGGAGCCAGTGAAGGGTATCCCAAATATAGCCTGAGATATGGGCAAACTTTGGAATAGCGCCTATAAGCCGAGCAGCTGCATTAAGAATAGACTGGAGTTTGTGAGTATTAGAGGCGGAGAGTCCAATGTATGCAGCGTTCCCATAGTCAACCCGAGTGCAGATCAAGGCGTGAATCAGCGTAGTAATGGCATGCAGTGAAAGAGAGCTGCGAATGGAACGTAGTTGGCGCAGATGGTAGAAGCATGATCTGGAAACCGAGTTGACCTGATCAGTAAAAGAAAGGGAAGGATCCAAGACAATTCCCAGGTCACGAACAGAAGAGGAGAATTGGATGTGGGGAAATCTAAGATGAAGGGAATCAGTATCATTCTTATTGACCTGAAGACGGCCACCAAGCCATATGAATTGCGTCTTGTCAGGATTCAGCCGCAGGCGGTTAGAGGATAGCCATGCGTCTATGGCAGAGGAAGCTTCTAACAACCGCTCTACCATTTGAACAGCAGAAGATGCTGTCTTTGGTTTGTTTATTGCTTTGTTTATTCATTCATTAAAGGTAAACTCACCCTAGGACAATGCTGTCTACTTGAATTGTTCTTCCCGGCTTCTGACCTGGCACCGAAAGGCACCAAAGAACATCGATATTGCGGACTTGATAGCGCCGGTATTTTAGCTGGTCTCCTCGAAGAGGCTTTTGTGTGGCATAGAGACATTCAGGAGATTTACGCTACAAAACTCATTCGTGACGTCAACTCCTACTGATAGTGGAAGTAGGAAAATGTGCTTGCGGGATAAACTAACGGAACAAAATGTGTAATATTCACATGTAAATCACATATTCCAATCTCATAGGTGACACGCGTGGAATAGCTTTGTATAATGATTAGGATTCTTTTATGGGCCTTTAAATGTAATAGAGTTTATTTCTTCAATGCAACAGACGATCATCGTTTGCCTGAAGTAAAAGCTCCTATGTAGAAGACCATTTATTCAAAGTGGACGATGCCAATCAATGAGGAGGCTCAACGGTGCATGGTCGGAAGTTTGAATGAAGAGAACAGATGGAACGGCGGCCAGCCATACCCCAGACATGGTGACAAAGCTTCTGTGAATAGGCTGGTGTTAACCCAGCTGGCACATCCAGACCCACACAGACATCTTAAAACTATGTGTTGTTGGGTGAACGGCTAATGCAGCAAGCATTACATACTTAATTAGAAACATACTACATTTATGCATTCATTGCACCGTCAACATCATATGTTACAGCTGCCTAATCGTTTCTAAGGAAGATCTGCATAGTTATGTTGCATGATGTCTACATGTGAATTGTCATGTGCTATCAAAATTAAATTGCCATAGTCAGTCATAGCCTCTAGACATTATTCGTTCAGTTAGTACCGCAATATCTATAGAATTGACGTGTGTCCTATATAAGTGCACCCTGAAAGCAGGAAGTAAGCATGTTCAGAATCTTTACGCCAATGCATACGTTTAATCTGTATCCAAAGAAATTACGAATTGTGAAAATCAATTGCTCACCGGAAATAGTAATTGACATCAAGCTATTCATAATTCGAGTTAGTCCTTATGACAGTGTAGCCTACTGTTCTACACGTTCCCAACAGTTACTTGCGAATAGGCTATGTAAACAAACTGGTTCAAACGTAGGCTTGGCAAAAGAGCTCTAGGCCGAACAAATAATATTACGCAGAGTAAGACGCCGCGTAGGTAGATCATGGTCCACTGAACTTACGGCTGCTTCGTGCTATATTTTGCTAAATAGGAGGAAACACTACCTTAACACGTGACAACGACTGCTTACTGTCGCTACCTGTGGCTGCGTGACTTGGGCAAACTAGGTATTATACGGAGCTATAAATAGGATAGAAATGGATCATAATCATTATGACAATTCATTTAATGAGAATACGTTTAGCATATTACGTGACAACAAATTAATACAGGAAGTCTATGACCATTGTGTTGGCAACTAAGAAACATTTTATCAGTTTGGTGTGTTGACCTGTGACCAAATAATACGCCATGTCGAATTATTAGTTTAAGGTAGAACAACTTTCTTACTGTATCAATTAGCCTAGGTAGATTTACATGCATAATAATCGTGTTTTTATAATGCGTCAGTTTATGAAGGGAACATTTGGAATAACTGATTGCATGGCTATCAAATTCTTGTAAGCAGTACATCTTAAGATCAATCGCAAAAGACACTACTTATTGTCACAGGAAGATTATGATGATTTACCTTACCTAAGCATGATTGTCATTGTCATTATTGGGGAGGGGATTGAGGGTAATGGTAGCACTCACTGCATGACACGAAGAGCAGAAGATAACACGGAGGCGGGATCGCTTGACGCTACTCTCCCAAAGGTCGACTCAGGTTTTCATTCGCCAGATGGCGTTGGTAAAGTGAACAGTAGGACGTGATGAGCGTAATAACTTGTGATCATCCGTTCATACTATGAATTGTAATCATATTGTGGTGTGTGTCAGTTTGAAATAATAAACGAAGATTATTATTTTCATTGTCGTTATCAAATGGCGCTAAGCCAAGTTTAAATTTATTCGAAAAAATTTCGAGTATCGGTAGTCATAAAATATGAAAAGTCAGCTTCAGATCAAATTCAGGCTGTAACCTTTGGTGCCAGCTATGAAACTGTGGTATATTATTTTACTATGGCATATACATATTTGCGTATAGATATATCATATACAGGATATAGCAATATAAATCATAGTAGGCCGAGGAGCTGGCGATGGACAGAGACGATTGAAGAAGATGCGTTACAACCTTATTGGTAAAAGCATAGACTAGTTTTATATCTGATTCTTTTATTGGTCTTCAAATGTAATTAAGTTCATTCATTTTTTCAATGCCTGAAGTGAAATCCAACGATCTAATTTTCATCATCACCAAAATGTTCATCTATATAAAAAAAAATCATCTTCATGATTTTCAACGGTTCGTCATTCTCATAACTTTGCCTGTTTTATTTAGTCATTAGCATTAACAAGTCTCTTCAGCATGGGCAAAATTGACCTCCGCGAACGATTAGGCAAAATAACCTTTCCTTCACGTCATTCTAAAAACTGACCTCAAGTCACCAGAGCCTTACTCTTCTTCAACCCATAATCTTGGAATCACTTTGACAAAAACCTTACATTTGTCGACTATATCACTCAGTTATCACGCATCTATTTAAATGCATATTTGTTATCTTCACTATCTAACTTCCAGATCTACGAAATAGTCTATAGGCTAATTATGATCCTTCTCGAAGTAAGTAAACCAGCAGTTGTAAAACTGAACACTCATAACCAAGCGCTTACGTAAAACGCTAATAACTTTACTCATTCGATGTTATTCTCACGCTATACATGCTACTACACTCTGTTCAAGTTTTCGATATTAAAACGGAAGAAAAACGGAAGAGAAACGTATACATTATTTCTCGAAACAAGAAGCTTCTTAACAGGCTAGGCTGTAAGAGGCAGTGCGAGCAGTTCCCCCGTGGCTGAAGTAGATCACGGTGTACTGCACACAATAGCCGGAGCAGGCAAGCTTTGACTCGGGGAATAGTGACTGCTTGTTGAGTTATGTATATAGACGAACGGCTAGGCCAAGCGTAAATTCATCCGGGAAAATACCATGTTCGTCAAATATTTAAAAAAATCCTAAGATTAAATTTGAGTTACAATTGTTTAATGCCAACTATGGAACTGCAGTGCGATGCGTCACTTTGGCAGACTTATAGGATAATAAAGTAATCCCATCTGTATTCATTAAACCAGTCCATTTATAAACTTTTACAGCGTATTCAGTGTATTTGGTTAGCCTTTGTAAACTCCATTGTGGTGAAAATTCATTTAATTCATTAATTCCTTTCAGATATTTATATATCTGCACGATAAGGGCTACTCATATCGAAGAACTGCAGCCTGTTTCCTAGTAGGCATACAAAATGGCATGGTCAATATTAGCATATTCTCCTCGTAATTATTTTTAGGACATTAACAGTAACGCTTATTGGAATCTTTCATAATTTTATGTGATTGCAATTTATTGTATTTTAGTTGTAGTGGAATCAGTTAAGTTTTTTCGTTTCACAAATTACCAGCATGGACACCTGGGCCCGTATGAGATCCATATTCCAATAGAGGACCCATATACAGCCCACGTGCATGGGTTCCATCTATAATTGTCCATGAAAATGCTGACAGAGAAAATAGCTAATTTTTCATTTCGTTTATTTTGAATCGTAAGAAGTACATGCTCATTAGTAGCAAATCAGTTGTAGAGAGAAACAAAGAAAAAGAACAAAACACTATTTCATGCCCTAGAAACAACACTTGTAGCATACCTCTAAGTTCACTAGTATAAACCTGTATCTCTAAGGCCTACCACGAACGAGCCACGAGGAGCAGATTCTAATATTTGCATATTAGAGGAGCAGACGCTAATATTCGCATATAAGTACTTATAATTATCGCATATTGACGATTTGGTAAGTTAAAAGAATGTATAATTTCAGTTAGCATTGTTTACAGCAATGAAGAACATTGCAGAATCTTTTGCGGTCTCAAATGATACTCTGCATACAATTTATTAAGCTATGAAACATCAGATTCTGAGAGAAATTTATAAAAGATTTTGTGATTTTGCGGCGACATCTGAAAACAGTTTGCCGAGGCTGGACTCGCTTCAATGTGCATGTCCTTGTGACCAAATGCTCTGAATAACTGGTTGCATGAATTAAAATTGAGAGAAACATTTCTATGTCATTTTGGGAGCTCATTCTTGTTCTCAAGTTTCAGGTTGGTTGAGTTGCTCATATAGTTGCATCTCCATAGCTGGTGTAGAGTCCTTCTGAAGATGCTGGTAGTGAGTGTCTGCTGCAGTAGCGTTCAATTCTGTTGCACTTCTATCCTGCTGGACAGATGTAGTATTCGGTACAGCACTTGCACTTTCGCTACTGCGAGGTTTATCTCTGTGGAATAAGAGAGACAAATAATAGCTCAATATTATTCAAGAGATTCCTTGGGCAGGGCAGCAGATTATGCTGATTGCATTAAGACAGCGTATACAAACAATGAATAGGCCATAATATTACAGCAGTGCGGGCATACAAAGTAATTTGATGGTTTTCATTAAATTATAGCAACCCCTACCTAAACTAGCGTGAGACGCTCTAAAGTCGCCACAGAAAAGCACCGAGACAAGTACAGCGGTAAAGATAAACTAAAGAAGTAAATAGAGTTTTAGAAGCGAATAATAGACCATTGTAATATTGTATTGTATTTATTAATTTACATAGCTCCGCTCACAACAGTGGCCATTCAGTAGCGCTCCCAGTGCGAGCACCGCTAGAGAAGAGGAAGGTTTTAAGAAGGGAGAAGGCTGTACCTAGAAAGAATGGTAACATGTAGAGAGGAGGGAAGGGCACTCCATAGGGTGGGCCCAATAGTGGCAAGATATGTTCCACACGCAATTTGTATCTGCGTAGTCTTCATAATATAGAGAACAAAATTTAATTTGTTGTATGGAAACAATGATTATTGCTAAGCAACACGTGTATTCCTTAACTACGCTTGATATTTATATTTTGGTATGCACATTTGAACGACAAAATCGGACAATTAAATCTTTTTTCTGTTTAATATAAGATCCTTTACATAGACTAACCTCGCCTGTCTTCGCAGATGTACAATGATTACAATTAGTACGATGATGACTATTATCAGAGGAAGAATGATTCCAAGTACCAATCCAAGTATCAGCGCTACAAATTAAGAGAGATAATTATATCAATACACTAATCCAGAATACGACTGGAAACTGTGGATGCAGGACTGATGTGTGAAATGATTGAGGCATCTCAACAGTTAGATGGCGTAGGCCTAAGCTTATAATATTATGTGCAGGCGAGCATTCGGGTGACTTCTGGTATACCAAAACTACTCCGTAAAAACTATCGTAAGCCCCCTTTCGCGCCACTGCTACTATTGATGGTTACATTTCGTACTTAGGCAGCGCGAGTCCGGTTAGTAGCGGCATGGTTATAAGACAAAATCCCAGCTGTAATGTGGTCAATATCCGGAAGATCAGTCCTTTAAGACAGAGATGCAGGCTAGGATGGAAATTGACCATACATAATCAAGGAAAATAAAATATATCCATTGTCACTGAACCAGTTGTATTACCGTTTAAATGGTTTTATCTATGTTCTTACCTTCGCATTTACATGACTCTGCTGTCATAATTGCTGGGTGTGTAGTAGTCACACTGATTGGTATGATATGTGTTGTAGGGATGTTAATGGTAGTGACAGTTGTAGTGGGTTTCGTTGGAATAACTACAGCAAAAAGTAAAAGAAAAGTATTAGAGCATTTCAGTTACTTTACGATTTTGATTATGAGCGATGAACAAGAAAAAAGGTATATCGGATTCGATTTCACTCATGAGGATAGAACCCGTAACCGTTAGGCCACAGAACAATGACTCTACCGACAGACCACCTCAACCCACAGGTTATGAAAGGGGCTACATAAATAATTTTGATACAAAAAAGGTACAGCGCTATAACAAATTGCTAAAACTGTTGGTTATCTGAGTGCTTCTGTCGTTTTTGTGTAAGTAGTAGTATTTGTAACCATTGTCTAAACAAGTGTTCAATACAAACGTTTATTTTCTGTTCAGATTTTCATTTTCTCCGAAAATTTAAAACATGACTCGTTAACATTTTTCAAATTTAAAAAACTGATGTGTTATTTTGCCAGCTACTAACCAAATACATAATAGGTCTCGTGTTTAACCGTTGTAAACTTTTGAAGCGCAAATAGAATAGTAAGAATTGTTTTTAGTCACCCACTTTTGAGACAGACAAATTGCCTTTGAACTTCACAATTGCAATCTGTCCAACTCCAGACAGGGTTTCCGTTTGGATCAACACAAACACATTGGTAACTGTAGTTGTTCGGTTTCCCACTCGACCACGAAGTGTAAATTGTTTCGTTGCCACCGTCTGTACACATGAATATAAACACAGAGTAGGCCTAACAGACACTGACGACATTGGACGTACGAACCTGCGGAGAGAGCAGGGACCAAAAGAAGAAGCAGACACTTATTGCAAGAAACTGCTAAGCCGGTGCCCCAAGATTTAAACGTGCGCATACAAGACCGTAACTTGTAGTTTCTGAGTGCAATAAACAGTCACTTTAAGTTTTAAAATTGTTTAGATAGAAGTCTCATACCAGGAGATTTCCAACGCCAATCGTTCCATCGAATTCCGACCCAGTACGTCAACGATAGGTTTAACCAGGACGTAGTGAGTGTATAAATATCTCCGCTTTGAAACGTTGCTAAATCACCGCCGCTGATAATACATCTTTCTCTGGCTTTGTACCACGTCAAAATGTCATTTTCAAACTTCACGTAACATCTCCCATTGTATAGGATATTATTATTAGTCGAATTATTCAAACACCTCGTGGTATCTGGAGCATACAATCAAGTGTTTAAACAATTTATAGCAGCTATAGTGAGTTTCATCAGAATGTACAATAGCCAATTGTGTTCGTTGTGTAATAAAATTCGTCATAAATGTTCTAGTTAACACTAGAAAGTAAGATAATTCGGCAAAGGGCAAGCAGCCATATTTATTATAGAGTATTCCTAATGTCCCTAGTGGAATTTAGGCATTCATTTATTTCCTATTTAGTCCGTTGATCCAGCAATGGACACAATTAAGTCCCTGGACACGAGGCCAATTATACAGCATACCATAAGTTATTGTAGGCCTATCAATCTGTTCATGCGTGAATTTAGAGATCTTTAAAAGGGCCTTTGAAGCCCCATCAATCCTCATCGATAAAATTTCACTCGTTCCGTTGATAATGTTGTAACATAAAACGGTCTTAGCTAAAGCAAAGGATAGTTATAACGCGAAATGTAATGCATGCATCCTGGCCAATTATAAACACACATTGGAAAGACCTTTGGACCAACCTGTTCAAACATTGCCCCAGCGTGCATGTGGGTTCGCTGAATACTAACACTATTTGAGAATTATTTTTCAATTTAATACGTGAATATGCTTCCTACCACAAAACAGATCGAAATCATTCCAGGAACAAAAGACCAATGTTTCAAATTCATAAGAGTAACCTTGCGTTGAATACCTAGCGAATTATAATAAAGGTCGACCATTGGTATTCCACAGTTATGAACTTATAAGCATTGTGCTCACCTTGAAACTCACAGATATAGCGATTCATTTCACTTGGGTTTGAAGCATCTACTTGGAAATGGTTCCCATAAGATTGAAGATAACAATATAGTTTATAGTTTCTCTCTCTGGGATCTTGATTTCCTATATAACCTGACAAAAATGAACCGGACCAGAATTGCAAGAGTTGGCCTTCTAGTTGCAAAGAAAGTTTTACTATAGTTTAGAGTGTAAGTCAGTGTGTAGTCAATTACGGAATCTTCGCGTTGAAATAAATATTCAACACTATTTCATCATATCAAATTTCCACTACTAATCATGGATCATGGTGAGAATATATCTCTAGAGATGAGAATGCTTGAAATCTTTAGTCTTAAAAGTGCCTTTAAGAACGACCATGTTGTTTCGTAAGTTGCAAAATTGCAGAATAAGTCTAAGAATCGTCATTATAACTATCTTTTATGCAAGAATTATATAATGTAGCGAAACATCAATTTAAATCTAAAGATAAGCTTAACTTTTACAAGCACTCAGTGAAGCATTTTAAAGTCCGCAACAAGAAGCTATAGGCCCTATAGCTTACGCTTTGTTCTTGCTCGACAGCTTGCTATTTCAAAACTAACAGTAAGTTTTTTCGTGAGTTTAATGGTAAATAACAACTTATTTTTTGAAACAAATCATGCCTTGCCGAAAGCATTGTATCAAAAGAAGAAGAACAACAAAAACAGCAACAATGACAACAAAAACAACAACAATATTAGTAATAATCCTTTTCATTATCTTAAAAATTATGAAACTTTCTAATAATAGCAACAATAACAATAATAATATCATTATAATATCTATTGTTATTATTAAAGGGATATAATAGCAATTATAATAATTATTATTAACTGTTAAAATCTGCTAACCTTAGCACCCGCGTCTAATACAGAAAGCACCATATCAAACCGTTGTTAGTAACAGCTAAAGCTGATTTTTCTTATTACACCCATGAAATTCAGAAGTGTTCATTTCCAAATTTATTCATAACTATTATTATGCCATTTTGATAAAAAAAAAGGGTTTAAGAAAATATTCTATTTCTGTTGTAATGATTGTTCATCAATAAACAAGACAGTATTATTTGATTAAGAATAGGAACTTTATAATAAAAGCTACCGTCATAATTCTGTCTGTTAACTAGAGACCAGGTTGTGGCTCCTTGATAGAGTAGTTTCATATTGATAAACGCCAATGCACTCGTATTGGAGGATTTGAGAAACTGAGTCAATGCCAGTTGAGCGTCATCGCTGTTAATAACAGCTAAAGCTGAATTTTTATCAGTGCACCAAGACTTCGCACCATCGAAAGTTCCCAAGTCATTGGAGTTCGGCATGGTAAAACAATATTCTCCAAAGCAGGTGTCAGAACCTACTTGTTTCATTGCGACTATTATCACTAAAACGAACAAAGTCAACATAATGTTATTTTTAGAAGCAGTCAGAAAAACGGGAGATCTGCTAATCACAAACCAAGGGCAGCTTTAGTTACTATCGGGTTTTGTGTTATCAACATCGATGGAGTTGTTTTCAAAAAAAGTAGAAACAAAATCAATAATTTATCTCTTGATTATTTTGTCAGCCAACATATACTTCAAGTTCAGATAAGTTCTCTGAGAATATGGTAATGATAACGTAAGCTTGCTCTATAAACGAATACCTTGCCTCTAAATGAATATTCAATGGATTGGTGATATCGAGAATGATTTGGATGAAACTCGAAACAAAAAGAAGTCTCAGTTGTTCGAATATTGTTCATTTTCATAAACTTTTGTATGTAAAATCCTAGGTGTTATCTCGATTAGGATTTAGACAGACCTGAAAGTCTGGTAAAGTGTGACTATCATTGATTTCGTCGGTTAGCTGCCCTACAGCTAAACCCTATTGTACCTCCAAACTAACGTCACTTTTCCCAGCCCTCGAGTGAAGGCAAATTGAGTTGGTCTAGATGGCCAATTCCCCGTTCTTGCTCAACCATCGAATTAGTAGGCCTAACCGCTTTCGACGTGACTTAACCTCACCTCTCTTGCCAACACGTATCCACAGCAGCAGTTCTGGCACTAAATTGTAAAACTGCGGTACCAATGCAATTTCGTTGTAAAATTATATACAGCGCACTTACATCGTTTAATCATTTATGTGTTGTTGTTGTTGAATGCAGTGTATGTAATTGATCATATTTAATTTATTATGCGCCTGTAAGTGACTGTAAGCGAGAAGCATGTCAATGGTCGTTACTCAGAGTCTGCTCAACAGTGTCGAACTTACAATCGTTGGATTAAGACCCTTCGCGCTATCGTTATAGACCACCGTTTCTCACCGACCAAAACATTTTCCATTATTGTAACTATGTGTGAGCAGCCTTTTATTATTGTTACTTTTACGAAAGAGACATTTGCTGTATTGCTATTCTATCAGGAAATGCGCAGGATTACCTGTCAAATACTAGCAACTACTAATGTAACAGACTCAAGTCGAAACACCCCACGGATGTCGGTGTGATTGGGAGAGCGCACCTAGCATCTAGGAAATCAGTTCCTTATTCCACATAATATTATATGAAACCCCACTGAAATAAATCATTTATTATTTATTGTAGAACAGAAAACTCGTTCCCAGTCGCTTACCTATGACGGCCAGCAGTATTGAAGTGCTAAACATATTACTTTTTTCAATAATGCTTTCTTCCTGTAAGTTTATATCACACGATGTAAAACTGTCACTGTTCAGAATAAATAGTTAAACAACTCTTTATCAAACACGATGTTTTTCATAGGCCTGGGCCTTTGTAGACCATGGTAGACCGACTGCGCTGAATAGCTGCAGTAGCAAAACATTGTCTCGAAGAAAAGTGACTGCGTATTGAGCTATGAATAGGCTAACTGTGTAGGCTAAGTATAAATTTAACCGGAGAAGTATGGGTAATCGCCAAATATTAAAAAATAGAGTGAGATCAAAATCAGGTTCTAATCTTTGATGACAGCTGTGAAACTATGATACAATATTTACATGTAACCAGAGCACAAGCATATTAATTTTGCATAGGTTTATAGACATGTCGCATGCAGCCTATGGTAATATAAATCATTACTGTAGTCCTGTATTTGTAAATCGAAAATAATTCATTTTATAAATCCCTTTCCAGCCGAAATTATTTTCAGGTGCATCGCGTCATACCCAAGTAAGATAAGTAATAACTACCAGAAAAATAAATTTATGGCAATTTATTAAACAATATTCAATAATTTTGAAGATTCACGTTACATAACTCTTTCGTGACGTTGACTCCTACAGATATTGGAAGTAGGAAAGTGCGCTTGCGAGATAAACCAACGAAACAAAATGGTAATATTCGTATACATGTATTACAGCTTCATTGGTAAAAAGCATGGAATAGCTTTATGTCTTATTCTTTATTGGCCTTTACATGTAATACAATTGATTCATTTTCTTCAATGCAGGAAAACAATCAGCGTTTGCCTGAAGGAAATGCTCCTATGAATCGTAATCGTAATCTCCAAATTTCTAAAGCGCCACTCGAAAGCCAAGCGCAGGGCACCAGCTTATTCACGAGCGCTGCGTCTAGTCAGAAGGGTTGTCCAAAAGAATAGTCCGAGGAGGTCCGAGTCCGGTTTCCAGAGGATCAGAGGGGTCAGAGTAGCTGCTAAGGTGGGTGTCGTTTAGGTCGAGAGTGTGAAGGTAGATAATCAGTTGAGTCAGGGTAAGAGTTCTTGAAGAGGACAGTGTATGCAAAGAGGACGAGGCTAATCAATGAGAAAGCTCGACGGTGCATCGTCGAAGTGCAGCCGTTCTCAGCCAAGTCGTGGAGCAGATGGAACGGCGGCCAGCCAGACCCGAGACATAGTGAAAAAGCTTCTGTGAATAGGCAGGTGCATAACCCTCCTGGCACATCCAAACCCACGCCAAAATCTGAAAACAAAATGTGTTGTTTGACTTACCGCTAATTCAGTGCATTTACACACTTTATTAGAAACAGGCTACATTGTACATTCTTTGCACTGTCAACAAGCCTTGCCATCGCGTACATCACGTGTAAGACCTACAGCTGTCTAATCGCTTCTCGTGAAGATCTGAGTACCCGGTAGTATGTTGCATGTTGCCTACTTGTGAACGGTAAGGTACTATCAAAACTAAAATATGCCATAATCATTGCCTCTAAATATTACTCATTGAGTCAGTGTCGCAATATCCATGGAACTGACGTGTGTCCTATTTCAATGCGGCCTGCAAGCAGGAAGTGGGCCTATTCAAAGTCTTAACGCCTATGGATTCATGACCTCAATCCAAAGCAAATTACTAACTGTGGCAATCAACTTACCGTAAATAGTCATTAAAATAAAAATGTTCATGATTCTGGCTAATCTTTATGACAAAGTAGTCGACTATACTACATATTATGTTCACTAAATTGCGAAGAAACTATGTAAACAAAATCGGTTCAAAGGTACGCCTACTAGCTTCTTTAAGATTCAGTTCCTTTTCAAAAGAGCTAGGTCAAACAAATAATATTACGCACAGAAGACCCTGTGTAGGTCGATCATGGTCCACTGAGCTTACGACTGTGCACAAGGCTGTCGCTACCTGTGACTACGTGACTTGGACAAACTAGGTATAATATGATGCTACAAAAAGGGTAGAAGATGGATCATATTATTATTTATTTCAAGAGAAATATCTAATAATCTGAAATAAAACGCTCATAAATAATACACAATGCTCTGACTGGTGCAGTAACAAAAACTCAAAAACACTAGCAAACACCTCAGTTCTCAAATCACTTCATTGACTAAAGTCCCTAAGCGCATCCATTACAAAATTGCATTTTTAGCCAACAGTGCCCTTCAAACCTCTCAACCTCCTACATTCGCCAAATATTCACTATCTAACCTTCAGATCTAAGAAATAACCTATGATCCTACTCGAAGTGAGTGAAATAGCAGTTGCAAAAGTAAGTAGCCTTTATTAGTCTCTGACGAGCACACGTGCATTTATTTGAATTGACGGCGACATCTGAAAACAGTTTTGTCGAGGCTGGAGGCGCTTCAGTGTTTGTCTTTGCGATAAATGCTTTGAATGGCTACATGAGTGAAAATCGAGCGAAATGTTTATATGAGAACAGTTTTGCCGAGGTGTATGTCTTTTCCATTAATTCATTTTGATAAGTTCATTCGGATAAATGCTCTGAATAAATGGTTGCATGAACGAAACTCGAGCGAAACGTTTCTACGTCATTTCGAGAACATATTCGTAATCTCGAATTTCAGGTTGGCTGAGTGGCTCATAAGGTTGCGACGTCCTTATTGGTGTAGAGCCCTTTTGAAGATGCTGGTAGTTAGTGTCTGCCCCAGTAGGGTTCAATTCTGTTGCACTTCTATCCTGATGGACAGATGTAGTTGCCCTATTCGGTACAGCACTTGCACTTTCGCTACTGCGAGGTTTATCTCTGTGGAATAAGAGAGACACATAATACCTCAATATTATTCCAAAGATCCCTTGGACAGGAAACTGATATACTGATTACATCAAGACAGCGTATACATGTACAAACAATGAGTATTACAGCAGTGCTGGCATACAAAGTTATTTGATGGTCTTCATAGAATTATAGCAACCCTACCTAAACTAGCGTGAAACGCTCTAAAGGCGCCACAGAAATACACAGAGGCAAGAACAGCGTAAAAGATAAGCTAAAGAAGCAAATAGAGTTTTAGAAGAGAATAATAGGCCATTGTAATATTGTATTGCATTGTATTTATTCATTTACATAGCGCCCCTCACAACAGTTTACCATTCAGTAGCGCTCCCAGTGCGAGCACCGCTAGAGAAGAAGAAGGTTTTGAGAAGAGTGAAGGCTGTAGGAAGAGACCTAGAAAGAATGGTAACACGTAGAGAGGAAGGAATGGCATTCCATAGGGAGGGCCCAATTGTGGCAAAATATGTTCAACACGCAATTTATATCTGCCTAGTCTTCGTACTATAGAAAAAAATTTAATGTGTTGTATGGAAACAATGATTATTGCTAACCAACACGTGTATTCCTTAACTACGCTTGATATTTATATTTTGGTATGCACATTTGGACGACAAAATCGGACAATGAAATATTTTTTCTGTTTAATATAAGATCCTTTACATAGACTAACCTCGCCTGTCTTCGCAGATGTACAATGATTACAATCAATACGATGATGACTATTATCAGAGGAAGAATGATTCCAAGTACCAATCCAAGTATCAGCGCTACAAATTAAGAGAGATAATTATATCATTGCAGTGATTGCACTAATCCACAATATTACTGGATGCAATGATTGAGGCATGCATCTCAACAGTTAGATGATGTATTATGTGAAAGTGAGCATTCAAGTGACTTACTGTATCTGAAAACTATTCAGGAAACAAACTACCAGACGTAGAATTGTAAGCGTTTTAGCAACTTTATGCTTTCGACAATGAATTATGAACAGGAAGAAAGGCATGACGGATTCGATTTCACTCATCAGGATAGTACCCGCAACCGTTAGACCACTGAACGAAACTCTACCTATCGCACAGGTTATGAAAGACGTCGCATAAATATTCACATACAGAAAAAAAGTACAGCTTTATACAAGTTCTTTTAAAGGTACTTGGATTAATATCTTCGTAGGCCTATATTAATATTTTTCTGGGATATTCTCGTTGGTTGTTACCGTTTGAAGTTGAAATCGGATCGAAGCCAGCTGTCACTTCACTAGTCGTACTAATTGTTGGTGCTCTGGTTGCTGTTGTCGTTGTTGTGAACGTTGTAGTAGTTGGAACAACTGTTTTAACAATTACCCAACGAAAACGTTCAGTTACAGTGCGGATTTTCTTTTTTTACGGCAATTTAAAGGGTGACTAACTAAATAATATTTTTAAAATTCCTAAAGCTGAAACTTGTAAGTTTTTCGACTACTTATTAGGCCTATTATGTTATGGTGTAATGAATTGTATCTAAGCATTTGTAAAGCGGTTCTAGTAGAGTAACTGTTCAGAAGCGCTCCCAGCGCGCAAGGCCTCGCGAGAAGAAGCAGGTTTTAAGAAAAGCGAAGTAAGAGGAGAGAGATAGAATTGGCCTAATTAGGCGTAATACTAAAGAGATCAAGTGCTTGACCAGGGTAAACTTTTGAAGCGCAAATTAAATGGTAAGACCGAGCATTCTGTCACCCACTTTTAAGACAGACGAATTGCCTTTGAGCTTCACAATTGCAATCTGTCCAGCTCCAGGCAGGGTTTCCGATTGGATCAACACAAACACATTGGTTACTGTTGTTGTTCGGTTTCCCACTCGACCACGAAGTGTAAATTGCTTCGTTACCACCGTCTGTTACAACAGTACACATGATTATAAACACAGAGTATCAGACATTTATTGGAAGTAACTTAATCCGTGCTCCACGGTTTAAACGTGCGCATATTAGACCGTAACTCGTAGTTTCTGAATTCTATAAAAGAGCCACTTCAACTTGAAACAATTGTTTAGATACATGTAACATACCGGAAGATTTCCAACGACGATCGTTCCATCGAATTCCGACCCAGTAAGTCAACGATGGGTTCAACCAGGTCGTAGTGAGTTGAGAAATATCTCTGCTTTGAAACGTTGCTAAATCACCGCCGTTGTTAACACATCTTTCTCTCGCTTTAAACCAAGTCAATGTTTCACTTTCATATTTGACGTAACATCTTCCATTGTAGAGGATACTATTAGTCGAAAAATTAACACATCTGGTATCTGGAGCACAAAATCAAGTGTATAAACATTTGGCAGCAGCTATAGTGAGTTTTCTCAGAAAGTACAATAGACAATTGTGTTTCTTGTGTGTTAAAAGTCGTCGTAAATGTTAGAGTGATGCAATGTCAGAATTGAGCCCTATAGAATAACAGTGGACCAAGTCCTTATTTAGTCCTATGAACTTGGTCCACTGTTATTCTAAGGTGCTCAAGTCATTGAAACTGAGTGACTGACTCAATTGTTCACTTGGCCGATGCTGCTCGTAACTTAGGTGTTGTTTTTAATTCTACAATGTCTCTCAGTGGCCATGTAAACAGTATTTGTAAGTCATCCTATATGTTCATCCGTGACATACGCAGAATTAGAAAAAGATAGATGTTTGAATTCAAAGAGTAACCTGACGTTTACTATATATCCATTGTTACCACAGTCCTGAACGTCTAAGCAGTTATGCTCACCTTCAAATTCACAGATATAGCGATTGATTTCACTTGGTTTTGAAGCGTCTACTTGAAAATTGTTCCCATAAGATTTCAGACAACAATATAGTTTATATCCATCATAGTCCTGATTTCCTACATAACCTGTCAAAAATTAAATGAAAAACCATCAAACCGGACCAGAATTGCAAAGCTGACCTTGTAGCTACAAAGAACTTTTGCCATAGTTTACGAGTTTAGGTCATATCAAATTGTCACCATTAATCACAGATCATGGCGAGGATATTTCTAGAGCTTAGGATGCTTGAAATGTTTAGTCTCGAAGAGGCCTTTCAGAACGATCAAGCATCTTAAGAAAGTGAAACAAATAATAAGTCTAAGATCAACATGACAGGGCTGTCTTTAATACTAAAAATTGTAATTCATTCAATCAGCAATTTTAATCTACGTGTAAGGCTGACTCTTACAAGCATATTATGAAGCATATTAAAGTCCGAAACAAGAGGAAATAGCCTACAGCTTACTCATAGCAGCGTTGCTCGACAGTTTTTTTTATTTAAGAAATAGGTAATTTTTTCGTTAGTTTAGCAGTAAATGATGACTTA
>JACEVL010001625.1:0-24920 GCA_020284085.1 Aporrectodea caliginosa
GTTAATTGCCCTCACGTTTGTCTTCATTATAATTACTAAATCAATTAAATAAAGCTTGATAAGTTATTAATTAATTAATTTATTCATTCATTCAGTCAGTCAGTTATTATGTGCATCATTCATTCATTCATTCATTCATTTATACGTTAATTGATTATATGCTAATCTTCTGTTCTGTTAGATTAGATTAGATTAGATTAGATTAGATTAGATTAGATTAGATTAGATTAGATTAGATTAGATATGCGGCAATAGCTCAGAAGTCTTCTTACCGCCTTCCCATCACCAACGCTAATGCGTAGCCAATTCTTCCATTGATTCTCGCCAGATGGCCTATATGTATATATCATGATATTTAACCCATGTAACGTCTTAAGAACATAACTACGGCGTCGTATAAATTTGAAAAATTCAACAAAATGTGAGAAAAGGGAGTCAATTATTTATTAGAGCTATCTGTAGACACCTTTAAAATACTTTCCTCCAGTGCTATATAGCTTCGCGGCATGTCAGTTAGATGTAAAAGGCCGACTTTGTGAATTACCTATATCATTTAGTGTTTGTGCTGTTTTTATCAAATTTTTATTCAAAAAACTATAATGGTAAATAGTGAATGTTGTCACTAGATGACGTTAAACTGAAAATTAATAAATAATCACTTAAAAGAGTACAAGTAGAATAAGAATCTAACGTCATGATATTATTATAATTAAATTTGTATCGAATCATTTAATCGCAGTGTGTGTATCACAGAAAGTAGGCCTAACCGATGCATTACTTTATGTCGTTTAATATTGAATTTTATGACATTGTAAGGATTTATTTTGACATCTTTAAATGGTGTCGATTGGACGTTAAATTTCTCGTTTTCATTGTATGGTATACTTTTGTGAATTGTCGTCAACGGCCTTTGATGTCATAAGACGACGTTAAACCTTTGAGAAATAATAATTATATGACTGATTTGAGATTAATTCCCACAGATAGCAGCTGAAAACATTCCAAAACTGGCACAGCTATGAATATAAAATTCAATCTCTTAAATACCTTTTATAAGCTTTTCGGTTGTTCTATATGTAGTAGAAATTGAGCAATCGTTTAACTGTGAAGCTAAGACTAAACTGTAACACTACTGTCACTAACTGCGATAGTGCCAGACCTAAACCTGGAGAATGGAGGGCAACACTAATCATCTTAGTAATGACAAAGTGTCGTTTAACAACAACTAATGAAATAAACGGATATTTTTGACTAATAAGTTACCATGCTAGTACAGGAACTGTCAAGATGGCTACATATTATAGTTAATTAATTAAATATCAGTACAGCCTTGTTAAACTCCGACACTGTCGATACTCTGTCAGTGACAGACCCAAACCTTGAGAAAGGAGGAGGGCAACGTCATTCATTTGCGTAATGACACAGCGTCGTTAAACATCAACTAACCTACCGGTCTACTGTTATTTCATAGGAACGGTTAGAATTCAATTCACACCTCTTTTAAGTTTATAACAGAAAAGAGACGGGACGTGCTGTATTGTTACTTCGTAAAACGTCAGCTGCGTTTATAATTGCCGTAACCACTACACTATCGCCCATTTCCGGTTCTATATAGTGGTTCATCTGCTCTGGCCCACACAGCTTTTGTGGCCAAGAGAAATCTCGAGGATTAACATTCACATTTATTATTACTACGTTCACTGACGCAGCGTGATCGTGGCATTGTCGTAATGTGTAATAGAATGTGATGTAATAGTAGTCGTGATCATAACGTAATTTGTCATATATAAAATAATAATTATTATTATTGAACGCCACTATCCAATGACAACGTATCCATCAATGGCGCGAGTGAAGGACTTCCTCAAACTCCCTACAGAGGAGGACGATCGAACATGATTTTACTCTAGGCGCTACAAGAAGAGCTACCATATCATTCAAATTAAACCAGATATCGTGTACTAAACTTATATTGCAGTGTTGGCTGCGTTTTAAAGGTGTCTAAGGAGAGCGATGTAGCCAATTGAACAATGTATTGCATGTTTATATATAGCCTAGGTTCAGAGTACTTTAAAGGTGTTTACAGAAAGCGCCCTAATTAATTGACTACCCTTTCTCACATTTAAACAAGACTTTGCGCGTTTGGAACAGTCTTGCCTTCATATTCTTGGACTTAGTGTGAAGTTTTATTACAAGAATGTTATATCAATTTGCATAAATGTTTCTATCATTTATTTCTTCTGTAAGCTACTGTGCGTTTGCTGGTAGTTAAAAAAAAAATTTTTCTTACTTGCTTATTTACTTACTTACTTAAGTTGGTGTAGGACACGTGTACAGTCAGGTCTAATTGAAGAGGTGTCTTTTGTGAGGCTTTCGAGTTCGCGGTTCGTTCATAAATTAATGCTACATTAACAATTAATGTTCGATCAACATTTGAATTTAAATTACTCGCTACAATTTTGATCCCGTTTTCGACAACGAAAGACAGTCCAACTCATTAGAAACTAGGTTACACAGAATGCATCTGACAACATTTTAATCCGAGGAACTATAAAGAGAAGATATCAATCCCTTAAACACCTTTTTAAATACTGCATTTGTTCTATATGTATGAGAAGACAATCAATTCGTAAATTAGAACCATGACTAAATCTGGAATAAATCAAATGAACTCTGACGCTGCCCTAACGGGGTTAGTGCCAGCCCAAAACCTTTAGACATTTGATCGGCGGTCAATTGAACGGACGACACTTGAACGGCGACACTTTAACGGGAGACAGTAGAACGGGCCGACATTTTAACGACGGTCAATTGAACGGCGACTTCGTATTAAGCTTACGACTCATGGACAATTAAGTTGTATACTCTGCATTGTGTACTCCTTGTATACTACTTAAGGGCATAGGCGTATAGGCCACACCTAATGTTGAGCGGACTAATGTTGAGCTCTTTTAGTGAATTTTAGCGGGACGTTGGACTAGATTTGGCTAAATAATTTCGAATTTTAGAATTTTAGAGCATGGCGTTAGTGTACGGATCTAGCACCAAAGGTAAACGAACGCTGATACATCATAATTTTGAGTACTTGAAAGAAAAACAATACATCAATGGAAGGATATCTTGGCGTTGTCGAATGTACAAACGATTCAAATGCAAGGCACGACTTGTGACATCAGACGACCAGGTAGTCTGCGAACCACAATTGGAACAACAAATTCAGTGGAGGGATGGCACTATGGACTCCAGTCGCTGTTCTTATGTCACCATCCAACCGTATGGACGTTCATGACAGGTCTCAAGAAAGACATGCAAATGCAAAAGACTAACTTTTTGCAAGGAACTACCGGAATGATTCGGCCAAGCAACAAGAAATACCAAGAACTGAACGAACGAGTTAAACGCGCAGTCGCCACCTACGGCAGAGCAGAAATTTTATTGTATTTACGTTCAATTGCCTATTTGTCCCATAACTAAACAGAGAGCGTAGACAAGACAGCGCATGTTCAATTGCTTTTAAATTGCTTTTAAACTATATTCATTTTCTGGATAAATTGTTCACCGTCATCTGTTACCCGTTCAACTGTCGCCCGTTCAATAGTCGCACCGGTCATGTATACACCGTTCTACTGTCGCCGTTCAAATGTCGTCCGTTCTTTTGACGCCCGTTCATATGTCGTATGACCCTTTGATCATCTATGCTAAGATACAGTGTTGTTAAACAGCAACTAACCAACCAACCGACTATAGTAAAATAATACCATGCTAATACAGGAACTTTCAAAATAGCAAAAATATATTAATTAATTAATCAAATACCGTCACAACCTGGTTCAACCTGCCACTGTGCGTACTGTGGCAGTGCCAGTCCCATACCGTGAAAAAGGAGGAGGGCGACGCTAGTCGTTTGTGTTATGAAATAGTGTCTTTGAACAGCAACTAAACAGTCTGCTGGTTAGTCAGTCGTTCTTAAGCGACAATGTGCCACAATAAAGAAGCTTCGCTTTGCTCTCCTCCTCCTTTCTCCAGTCTTAGGACTGGCTTTAACGGAGTACGAGCAGTGGCGGAGTTCTATCAAAGAGTGAGTATACATGAAAAATATGACGAATAATCAGTTTAAGTATGACAGCAGTACAGAACCCCTCGTTTGCGATTCCTTATAAGACGAACATAACGCTTAAAACAGGTGTGTTATTATTTCGAATAGTTCTAACCGTTAATAAGAAATAATAGTGAATCGGGGTCGGTTTGTTGCTGTTTAACGACACTGTGTCATAGCAAAGATGATTCACGCCCCTCCTCCTTTATCCACGCCTGGTACTGCCACTATACCACTGTACCGGTTTGTAACGATAGCGCATTGGATAACATCTGGCGTAGAGAGCGAGAGGTACTGAGTTCGAGCCCCGTTAGGGGGGCGGACGTGCTTTGTAGGCTGCTATTAGCGCCGTTGTATTGCAGGCTGTCTGTTCTGTTAGTAGTTAAGATTTAAATTGCATAACATGTAAATGTACAGCGCAGTGCGTTTGTCAGGCGCTTATTAACCCTAGGGCTACCTAGCTTTTTTGTAACACTGGCTACCAAGGGGGTGGTTACCACCCACCCCCTGGATTTCATGTTTGGTTTTACATATCATAACTTGTAATATAGCATTGGATTCAGCATTCATTTCTGCACAGGATGATATATTTAGTTGTACTTTATGTGAATGCACCTCGAAATTACATCACTTTTAACAACGGAACTCATTAATTAGCAATATTGTATATTATTGCGTACATTTTGTACTTTTTGGATAAACAAATATAAGATTATGTGTGTTTTGAAACTAATCTATGTATAAAAGATACACACAATCATCCCTACACATGTTTATATAGTATAAATGTACATCCATACATTTATATATCCATACATATATATCGGTTTACGTTGTGATGCTGCATTCAGCCATTTTCACACAGATTACGCGTATTATTATTTATTTTGATCACTTCCGGTATTCAAAAGACAAAGATGTAGGTATACAAATGAAGCCCTACATTCCCTCTAAAGAATGGTATCTTTGTTTCTCTTCCAGGAAGACAAATGAATACGCTACAGACAAAAACTAAGGGGGAGTGCTTCCATTCAGCCATTTTTCACGCATATTACGCGTATTATTATTTATTTTGAGCACTTCCGGTTCTCTCAGGTCAACTCATTGACCATAGAAATGTAGCCCCACATTCCCTCTATAGAATGGTATAATTTGTGTCTCTTAATATTAAATGACGAATAAGATATAGTCGAAAATCTAGGGGGTGGTATCCACACCTCCCTCTGGTACCTCGGGTATATTGGGTATAACTTTTGAACGGCGTGAGTTATCATCTCAAATTTTACCTCAAAACGTGTGTAAATGAACCCCTATAGCTACCTAAAAGGTCAAATTTTTATTCCATACGGAAAAAGTTTGAGATGAAAAAAACCTGGGGGTGGCAACCACCCCTCCTCCCCCTTGGTAGCCCGAGGGTTAAAGAAAAGATATTATTATTATTATTATATTTACTGCCAAAATTGAACCAACCGCCCAACGTGTTACATAAATGTGCGAAAGTTTAGTCAAATAATTAGAGCTCCATTCAGACACCCTTAAAATACTGTTAGTGCGTTTGTCAGGCGCTTGATTAAAGAAAAGATATTATTTTTTTATTAACGAGCTGTGGCTATGACAGGGTAAATTGGACGAAAATGACGAACAATGGTTTCGAAATTCGTGTACGACCTTATAATACAGGACGTCTTGCTTTTTCTTATACGACAAATATCAACTTTAAAAGTGGTGTGACATTATTTTCAAACGTTGTCAATGTTTCTACGGCATAATATAGGACCGACTGGATAATACAGAAAAGCGCGTCTGCTTTCTCTTACACGTCTAATATCACCGTTAAAAGAGGTGTGGAATTATTTTTGTACAGTTGTTTATGTTTCTATGGCATAATATAGGACCGGCTTGTTAGCTGCTGTTCAAGGACACTGTTTCATAACACAAACGACTAGCGTCGCCCTCCTCCTTTCTGAAGGTATGGGACTGGCACTGCCATAGTACGGTCAGTGGCGGGTTGAAAAAGATTGTAGCGGTAGTTGATTAATTAATTATCATGAGTTCCCATTTTGAAGGTTCCTGTAGTAGCATGGTATTTATTATAGTCAGAAGTATTGTTTGGTTAGTTGCGGTTTAACAACACTTTATTATAACAAAGATGATCAGTCCCCCCCCTCCTCTTTTTTCTAGGATTTAGTCTGGTACTACAACCGGCAGGGTAGTGTCAGAGTTTATTTGAAATAGCGCAGACAATGCGATGTTCCTAGGTAAAAATTTGCGCGTCTTCTCTTACACAGTTATAGATCAAGTTCAAAGCTTTAAAACGGTGTCTAATGGATTGATCTCTTCTCTTTATAGCTGCCTCAGTATTAGAGGTCTGCGGGTAGAGCATTTTTGCTACCCGATCCGTACCCGTAACACAGAACCGTTACCCGTACCCGTACCCGACCCGTACTCAAAATTACTACCCGACCCGACCCGTACCCGCGGGTATACCCGTACCCGTACAGTACCCGTCGCGTCATTAGCACGCCTTCTCATAGTCCCTGTCCCTACCAGGCCTATAGGCTTACAACTCTGCATGTAGTAATAATAATAAATAGGCTGATGATGATGATAATGATGATGACGATGATAGTAGTAGTAGTAGTAGTAGTAGTAGTAGTAGTAATAGTAGTAGTAGTAGTAGTAGTAGTAGTAGTAGTAGTAGTAGTAGTAGTAGTAGTAGTAGTAGTAGTAGTAGTAGTAGCAGCAGCAGCAGCAGCAGCAGTAATAGTAGTAGTAGCAGCAACAGCAGCAGTAGCAGTTGTAGTAGCAGCAGCAAGAGAAGTAGCAGTAGTAGTAGCAACAGCAACAGCAGTTGTAATAGTAGTAATAATAAAAGGCAAGCAACTTATGGAACCTGTCACATGCAACTGTTTCAATTGCATTGTACATTTTATCTCCGAGGTCCATATACTGTCACTTAGAACACTAAGTAACTGTTAATATTGCGTTGCAGACGCGGTCAGGCCCATTATGCGATTACATTCTCTATTTCATGTAACCGTGACATTGTAACCCCAAAACTTCACGTCGGTACGGGTAAAACCGGGTATACCCGTACCCGTGATGACCCTACCCGTACCCGACCCGACCCGTGAAATGCGTACCCGACCCGTACCGACCCGCGGGTACGGGTCGGGTACGGGTAAACCCGCGGGTACGGGTATACCCGCAGACCCCTACTCAGTATGCTAATGTTAGTGTAGTTAAAGAGCGACTGACTAACCAGCTTTGTTAAGCCACGTACACGACCGCTGAAAACTGTTCTAGATCCCTACACAGTTATCGTCTCAATGTGAGCGCTCTAGCCAATGACTTTTTCTCTTAATTTAATTCAACCAGTCAGATGACGTGTACTTTACTAATAGCCTTTGAATACATTTTAGATGTGTCTGAAGTGATGACTAACCAATTGTCGGACGTTTAGCCTGTGTATATAGCATCGGTTGACAGTATTTTAAGGGTGTCTGAATTGAGCTCTAATTAATTATTTGACTAAACTTTCGCACATTTATGTAACACGTTGGGCGGTTGGTTCAATTTTGCCAGTAAATATTAACCTCCATATTCGTTGCCTTAAGTCATATATCAGAGCTGTACAATCGGGTGTCGTTTTGGTGGCTTAGAGAGCTTTCGTTCAATTAGCATTCGATTAAAAATTAATTTTCGATTAACATTTGCATTTAAATTACTCGCTTCTACTTTGGTCATGTAACCAATCGGCCGTCGATCGTGTGCTAATCTTATATAGCCGCGACTAGCTACATTTTAAAGGTGTCTAAATAAAGCGCTCTACAGCCAATTGACTGACGCGTCTCATGCCTATAGCGCGAGTTTAAAGCACTTTAAGGGTATCTACAGTAAGAGTTCTAATTAATTGAATGCCGTCTCCCATATTTAAAGTACACGTTGCGCGCTTGGTCCAATTTTGCCAGACTGTTTAACCTCCATGTTCGTGAACTTAGTAAATATTGCGCAGGTGTACAATCGGGTCTCAATGAAATAAAAATATATTTTCGTTTATTCAACAATCCGGTTGACAAACCGCAACCGGTTACAGTGTACAATTATGCAATTCACAAGACACAAATCTTAACTACTAACAGAACAGACAGCCTGCAAACACAAAGCATATCCGCCCAACGGGGGCTCGAACTCGGTACCTCTCGGTCTCTTTGCCAGATGTTATCCAATGCGCCACGGGCCCCCATTTTGAGGTGTTTTGTGTGGGCTGCAGAGAAATCGCGGTTCGTTCTTTCAATTAATATTCCATTAACAATGAAAGACAGTTCGAGTCATTAGAGATAGGTAACTACAGAATGTATCTGAAAAAGTTGAATCTGAGGCAGCTACGAGGAAACACACCAATCTATTAAACACCTTTTTAAGACTTGTTCTTGTTCTATATGTATGAGAAGACGCGCAATTTTTAACTTTGAATCTCTGTGGTATATCAACTTAATATATCAACTTAATATATCAACTAAAGTTACTAAACTCTGACATTGCCCTACCGGTGGCAGTGTTAGACTAAAACCTAGAGAGAAAAAAGGACTACACGAAAATCATTGTTTTGACATAGATTAGTTAAACGAACCAACCGATATTTTTGACTAATAAATTACCATGCTACTACAGGATCTGTCAAAATGGCAACACATGATAATTAATTACTCAAATATCGCTACAAGCATGTTCAACCCGCCACTGTCGTAACTTGGCAGTGCCAGTCCCAAACCTTGAGAAAGGTGGGATGGCGACGCTTGTTGTTTGTGTTATGAAACAGTTTTGTTGAAAAGCAACTAACAAGCCGGTCCTACAATATTATACCATAGAAAGGGCGAGAACTGTTCAAAAATAATAACACACCTCTTTTAAGTGGGATATTTTCGCTCTATAAGAGAAAGTAGACGAGTGGGTTTTGAATAAGTAATAATTATTCAATCCGGCATTTCAGACGCTTTCTTCGTCATTTTCACGTAAACTCACACTCTGTTATAGAACTCCGCCACTGCTCGAACCCCGGTAGTGCCAGTCTCAAGCATGAAGAAACGAGGAGAGCGACGCGAATCGTTTTTTTGTTATGACACATTGTCGTTAAACAGCAACTAACCAACCAATAAGATTGCAATGGGTTTCTACGTACGTGATGTGTTAGCGACTTCATTTTCTTAGCCTCGGCATTTGAGGGTAGATGGCCAGTCTTCTCCCTCGTCGTCTCATCTTCCCAACGGAGAAAACTCTAATTAATTGAATACCCTTTCTCACATTTAAATAGCACGCCGCGCTGTTGGTCCAGTTTTTGCCAATCTGTGTAATCTCCATTTACGTGGAGTAAAGTTGAGCACATGTGTACAGTCGGGTCTCACTTAAGTGTCATTTGTGAGGCGCAGGGAGCTAGAGGTACGTCCGTTCAATTAATATTCCATTAATAATTAAAGGTTGATTAACATTTGCATTTAAATTTCTCGTTACGCTTTTGGTCCAGTTCTGCACGATGAAAGACAGGTCAAGTCAACTAATGTGTATCTAGGTCACACAGAGTGCCTCTAACAACCTTTGAAACTGAAGCAGCTATATGAAGAGGAAAGATCACACTTCCTTGAACACCTTTTTAAACATTGCATTGTTCTATATGTGAGAGAAGACGAGCCAATGTTTTTAATTTAGTGATGACCTTGTACTACAACAACTAAACTATGAAAGTGCCCTACCAGAGGTAGTGACAGACCATAACCATTAAAAACGAGGAGGGCAACAATATTCCTCTTTGTTTTACACAAATGGGGTCACTTGATAAATAATGAATCAAATATAAGTGTATACAAGCTTGTTCAACTCCGCCACTCCCCGTGCTCTAGCAGTGCCAGTCCCAAACCTTGTGAAAGGAGGAGGGCCACGCAAGTCATCTCTGTTATGACACAGTGTCGTTAAACCGACAGGTCCTCTGTTAATTTTCGTAGGAACGGTAAGAACAATTCAAAATAATTACACACCTCTTTTAAGTTTGATTGTCGTTCTATAAGAGAAAGCTTAAGCGCGGTTCAGTATTTAGGTCTTCTCGTTTTCAAACGCATCCATCGTAATTTTCATCTTAACTCACTCTGTATAGTACACCTTGCACTCCGCCATTGCTCGTTTTCCGGTAGTGCCAGTACAAAGCCTGGAGAAAGGTGAGGGCGACGCGAATCATCTTTTTAATGACACAGTGTCGTTAAACGGCAATTAACCATCCAACTGTATTCGCAATCGTAATCGTAATCAAACATTTATATAGCGCCACTCATACATGCCATACATGCATACGAACTGTGAGAACTGTTGGAAACAACGTCTGTCACTTGCTGTTACTTGCTTTTCTTGCCACAAGATGTCGTTAAACTATCCATCCATCCATCCATCCATACATCCATCCATTCATCCATCCATCCATCCATAAACTCGCAATGGGTAGCTATGTACATAAGGTATTAGAGACTTCATTTTCTTAGCCTCGGCACATTTGGTCGGATGGCCAGTCCTCTGCTTCGCCGTCTCATCTTCCCACCGACAATGCATACGGTCATTATTGCCGAGTTACTAGAAGGCGAAAGTGGAAGAAAAATTCGAGAAACATTTCTGCCCCGGGGGAGGATCTGAACCTCACCCATTGGTTGACAGTCAAGTACGCTGACCACTAGACTGTGTGTGGCGCATCTCCAATTTTATATAGCCCTCTTATCTGGCGATCGCTGTAACCTGTGTTCTGTCAATTTAATCATTGGGCCGCAGTGCACTATTCTTATATAGCCGCGCTTATCTACGTTTTAAAGGTGTTCAATTGACTACGGTAGCATGCCTACATAGAACCTGTTGAAAGCATTTTCAAGGTGTCTACAGTGACAGCTCTAATTACTTGACTACCCTCAATCATATGTAAATAACGCGTTGCGCGGTTGGTCCAGTTTTGCCAATAAGTTTAACCTCCATATTCGTGGACCTAAGTTGATAGGCATATAAGGGCATGTGTACAATCGGGTCTCACTGAGGTGTCTTTTGTAGGTCGCAGAGATATCGCGGTTCGTTCGTTTAATTAATTTTTCATTAACGATTAATGTTCGATTAACATTCGCATTTAAATTACTCGTTACACTTTTGGTTCAGTTTTCGACAACGAAAGACATCATTAGAGACTATAGGCCAAACAGAATACATCTGACAATACTTCAAACTGAGGCAGCCATAAAGAGAAAAGGGTCAGGTTCCTTAAACACCTTTTTAAGTATTTCATTTGTTCTATATGTCGGAAAGAAGGCAACTTTGTGTTATATCAAATTAACTCTTACGCTACCCTACCGGGGTAAGTGACAGTCCAAAGCCTTGAGAAAGAAGGAGGGAAACACTAATCATCTTTGTTATGACAAAGTGTCGTTAAACAGGAAACTAATTAACCAACCAATATTTTGTACTAATGAATTACCGTGCTACTACAGGAACTGTCATAATGACGACAAGTGATAACTAATTAATATAATAATTAGTACAACCTTTTTCAACTCCGCCACTGTCCGTTCACTGGTAGTGCCAGTTCCAAACCTTGAAAATGGAGGAGGGCGACGCTAGTCATCTGGGTTATGAAGCAGTGTTCGTAAACAGCAACTAACCAATCGGTCCTGTATTATGCCACAGACACTTTGAGAACGGTTCGAAATAATTCCACACCTTTTTTAGTGTAATCCTTGCGCTATAAGATGAAGCAGGCGCATGGTTCCATTATAGGGAAATGAACTTAATCCGTCAGAAACTTTAAATACGTCTACATCTTATCAGAAACGGAATCAAAGCCAAGAAAAGAAAAAGAAAACTGTTGATAGAAATTATATGAAAATGAACTTAAATCGTCAGAAACTTTAAATACGTCAGCATCTTATCAAAAACGGAATCAAAGACGAGAAAGGAGAAAGAACATTTGTGAGAACATTAGGCCTACAAGAAAATGAACGGAAATACATCAACAACTTTAAAGACGTCAACAGCCTTTGTAGCTATAGGATGTCGTTAAATATTGGATTATGTATGTATGGTTCTCTATAATAAGCTCGTCTACGGATATCAAATACGTTCAACGTCATTTTCAACTGAACTCACTGTGTGATAGCACTCCGCCACTGCTCGTTAAACAAGTAGTGCCAGTCACATGCCTGTAGAAAAGAGGAGGGCAACCAACTACCCACGCCCCCCCTTGGTAGCCAGTGTTACAAAAAAAACCTCGGTCACAAGATGTCGTTAGAGGGAGAACAAAACTGCATGAAATATTATAATGGCATAAGTTGGACACCTTTAAAGTCGAGAAGATCTACTTTATATATACTTTCAGCGAAATTAATTCGTTGAGAACTGTTCGAAATAATTCCACACCTTTTTTAGTGTGATCTTCGCCCTATAAGAAGAAGCAGGCGCATGGTTCTCTATAATAAGCTCGTCTACGGATATCAAATACGTTCAACGTCATTTTCAACTGAACTCATTGTGTGATAGCACTCCGCCACTGCTCGTTAAACAAGTAGTGCCAGTCACATACCTAGAGAAAAGAATAGGGTAAATAACTAACCAGGTGTATTATTCAATACATACGAACGGTGAGACTGTTCGAAACAATTTCTGCCGACGTCAACGGCCTTTGTTGCCACAAGATGTCCTTAAACTCTGCATCCTTCCATCCATCTTTAGGCTAGCCATGGGACAGCTATGGACATGGGGTGTTGGCAACTTAATTTTCTTGGTCGGATGGCCAGTCTTCTCCATCGCCGTCTCATCTTCCCAACGTCAGTGTACGGTCATCATTACTGAGTTGGCTAAGGGGCTGGAAGAAAAAATGTCGAGAGAAATTTTTGCCCTGGCGAGGATTTAAACATCATTTCTCGGTTGACAATCCACCACGCTAACCTTTAACTACATTATCGCCCGATTTTGTATAGACACAGTAGTTCATCTGGTCCGGCCGACGCAGCTTTCATAGCATAAACTAATACTACGTCGACTGACTGACTGACTGACTGACTGACTGACTGACTGACTGACTGACTGACTGACTGACTGACTGACTGACTGACTGACTGACTGACTGACTGACTGACGCAACGTGATCGTGGCAATGTCGTAATGCAATGTAGTGTAATAGAAGGTGATGTAATAGTAGTAGTAATCGTAACGTAATTTGGCATAAAATAACAATTATTATTATTATTATTATTATTGTTATTATTATGCCAAATTTATTTCTTCATAAAACCAACACAAACTTATGTACAGACTGATTAAAAGTAACTGTTTTCAATATTGTTATAAGCTGTCATTCTCCTTGGCTACAGTGTTGTTGCAATCTGTGGTGCCTAAAACTGATAGAGAGTTTCCAATTTGTAGGGCCACTGATAGGCGTTGTAGTCGATGACTGGTTTCACGCTGGTCGCCTGTCGCTGCTGAGATCTTGCCTCCAAGTTCTCGAACAAACTGCAGTGATTCTGTGTGCCAGCTTCCTGCAGTTTCGACTGCTACAGGAACGAAATGATGTGATTGTGAGATAGCAGCATATTATTATTATTATTATTATTATTATTATTATTATTATTATTATTATTATTATTATTATTATTATTATTATTATTATTATTATTATTATTTTTTTTTTTTTTTTTTTTTTTGCCCAAGGTATATATGATCCCTCAGGCTTTAGAAACTATATAAAGAGCGTTTTCGTTCTGGAGTTAACGGTCATCCTCACCGGTCAATTGCGAAAAGGTGCCTCGAAATGCAACAGCATTAAACCGCTGCGTGCAAATAGAAAGACGCTGAAACAAGCGTGCTGTCTCCTGCGGTTCCCCCGAAACAATGGTCAAACGCCGACCTAGTTCTGATAAAAACTCCATGCCCTGGGCATTGATGGGACCCATGGTTTCCAATGCTACTGGAATGAAGTCATAGGTGCTGGGAATTTCTGAGTACTTTGTGATCTTCCTGGCGGCAGCCATTTCTGCTGCTGCTCCCGGCGTTATAGAAGTCAGATGCGTATACGAGGTTGCACACGTGTGTATACTGGTGGCATCCCAAGTCATATATTTTCCTCTTGACCAGGGGATCAACGTTGCTCCATCCGGTCTTTTGCCATCGCTTCGGAGCAGACCGGTTGGTTCTTTGGTGCTCGGAACTTCAGCTCGCTGGAGAGCCCTCCAGATGATGTCATTTATTGTGAAGTGCCGGATGGTTCTCCCTCCAGACAGCCTGCAGACCAGTCCATGATGCCCTCCCTTGTCCGTTGTCACACCGCATTGGCACTGGTGTGGTTCGCAGAGGTCAAGGCCCAATCGTAGGCCTATCGCCACCCGGACAGCTTCATCGGTGAGACACAGTCCACAGGAAGCGATCGGAAACGCAGCCATCCAGTCTCCTGCATGGGCGGAAGTTACTGCCCCCAATCTAGCCCTGTTGAGCGGATCCGTCGCCGAGGCCCACACTTCCGATATATCCTTCTCAATCAATGGTCTGTCCCAAACCTTTTGAGCCGTGATGGTCTCTAACGCACCGCTCGGGAGCGTGGTCCCACGCGCAGACAGAATTTCATCTTTGAAGGCGTCTTGCCAGTCCTCCGATTGAAGAATAGCGGATCCGAGATTTCTGGCTGATGCAGCTGATGCAAGATATGCGGAAGAAGCCAGCATCTGAAGCCTTCTGATTCCCAATCCTCCTTCTCTAATCGGTAATGTCGCCTGTGTCCATTGGATGTCGCTAAGTCTGATGTTAACGATTGCCTCCAATCCAGATCTCATCTGTTCGTCCATTGTTCTCAACAGAGGGTGTTCCCAGCACTGTGTCGTTCTCGGCAGGAAGGTTAACCTCGCCGCCCCGAAGCACGATCTTATGAGCATCAGGGCTCCCTGTGTTGGCAGCCTCCTCATGTCCACCATTGCCTGCTCCAATTTCTCTGAATGGTCCTGCAATGCCTCATCCAGCGCCGTTCCTTTGCAGAGAGGCGCACCCAGCAAACTTATTGAGTCTTTGGTAACTCGTTTGAAGTCCTCAAATGTCTTCTCTTCAAATTCCTCTCCAGCCAAAATTTCGCACTTCTGTCTATTCAGGCGTAAGCCCAGGGTCGACTCCAGGCCTAATATGATGTCCATGTCATGACCCACGTCCTCCGGTGTTCCTCCTAATGAGAGATCATCCAGGTATCCAATTCGGAAGCTGGAAACCAATGATCGTAAGGCAGGCTGCAATGGTAAGCAGAAGAGTAGAGGACCCAAAGGGTCCCCCTGCTGCGGTCCCATCTGTGATCTGACCACAAACTCTCCGAACTGGAGCATTGACTCCGCTGCGTATGCCTGATGAATGAACGGATATAGGTCAGGCATAGTCTCATGAACTGCGCGTAGCATTACGTCCCGTCTCAGCGTATTGAACGCGTTGCTGAAATCCAGTTTCACGAAGACCTGCCCTGGGGCATGTTTGTAACAAATGCTCTGGCCGCATGGACCGCTGTCTCGCACCCCCCAGGTGTAGCTATACCCACCTGGAGAGGGGTGAAGAAGGATGCCAGCTTATCAACCGCATATTTGTTTGCCGCCTTTGCTGTAAGTCTTCTCCAGACATATCCGATCACAATTGGTCTCAGGCCTCCATTGCTTTTGGATAGTGCAATCAGTGTACCTCCGAACATCAGTCTGCGGACCTCCTCGGGGCATCCACCTCTCAGCATGATGTTAACAAAACCTGTCAGCGCCTGGATGAGGTCTTGCGAAGACTCTTTGTTGTTTATCAAGTCCACGAGGAGCTGAGGGCGGAATCCGTCCGGTCCACCTGCTGAGCCAATGGGAAAAGATCTAACCAATTCCACGAGTTCCGACTCCAGTATCTGATATGGGGAGTTGTCTGACGGATCAGGAAGATCGGCAATCCTGGTCGGCTGTTCATCCACTGGGTGTTTTTCCTGCATGATTGTCCAGTTTTCCTCTGTAGCTCTAACCGGATGATCCCTATCACACAAGATGCGAGATGCGGCTCTTAAGTTTCCCTCCTCCAGTTTAGCGTTGACAGCAGCAAGGAGCAAGTCTCTGTCATTATCCCGTCCTGTTCGTCTTTCATGTCCGCCTTCTAGCTCTATCTCACCATCCAGATGCTCCCGTCTGTCAATTCTCTTCTTAATGACGTTGGCCAGGTTGCGCCTCTTGCCTGCCCTCGGTGGCTGTGCTAGAATGCTCGGCGCAAACCACAACAATCGGCGCCAGGCCTCGATGTCCTCCGGGTGATCCATGATGTTCCTCAGTATAGATGTGAGTGCCTTTGAGCATGCAAATCGTGCCCCTCTTGGTATGTGTTTGAGCACTTTTCCCCTCGGGTGATCAGGGTGTTGCAACGTGCCCAGTCCCAACACCGCCGCACTGTGTCTCCGGTTCTCGTTCATACCGAGTTGGATCCCTGTTTCTGGTCGGGTGTGAGGATCCAGGTCTTGCTGTCTCATTGGTCGGCCAGCCGACAAGGGGTCGGCCCCAGCGGACCCCCCACTGGCTCCATCCGACTGCTCGTTACTTAGCGGCGGTTGCCTAGATCCTGGGCAGGGGCTATTTCTTGGGCCGTGGTTGTGTACGGTGCCATCCTTGAGATGCAACTGTCTTACCACTAGGCAATAGCTGCACACCCCACTAGCCTTGTTCGATCCTTTGACATTGTTCGATTGGCAGGCTGCCAAGTCCTGTGACTGGCCACGTTTCCTGCAACTCGGTTCCGGTCCAGTGACTCCAATGTTGACCCCATTGTGTACAACGTTCGTACTACTCGTGCAGCTCGCAACGACCTGTTCGGAGGAGGGCGCTGATTGGCTAGCGCGCCTCAGCATGGGACCGATCTGTATTATCGCTCACCACACATTTCCTCTCAAAAACAGTCAAAAAGGACCCAAAATCCACCCCGAAACACTACCTGCTCGTCTTCCCTGGTAACTATGCTGGTGCACTAAAACGAAACAGCCGCAACCACGTGCTTAAGTAATCCAAGAAACAGTTTAAAACCAATACTACGCCACAGGTCAAAAACATGCGACCACTCGGTGAGACCGCAACTCCAGAACAGTGGCAGAGTTTGGCATATTACAGCTCTTTTGCATGTTTATGTATAGCATGAGTTCAGAGTACTTTAAAGGTGTTTACAGAGAGCGCCCTAATAAATTGAGTACCCTCCTTCACATTAAATAACAACGTTGCGCGGATGAACCAGTTTTGCGTCCATATTGGGAGGCTTTATTGTTAAGTTTTATTACGAGAATGTTATATCACTTTGCATAAATGCTTTTATCATTTATTTCTTCTGTAAGCTACTGTGCGTTTGCTGGTAGTTAAATAAAGAATATTCTTGCTTGCCTACTAACTTAAGTTGATATAGGACACGTGTACAATCAGGTCTAATTGAAGAGATGTCTTTTGTTCGTCGATTAATATTCCATTAACTATCAATGTTCGATAACATTTGCATTGAAATTGAAGGGCTTATTTCCAAAACCTGTTAAGTCCATACGAAATGACTGGACTTAACATGTTTTGGAAATAAGCCCTTCAATTATTCCCTATACTTTTTGTCCAGTTTTCCGCAACGAAAGAAGGTCGAACTCATTAGGGAATAGTAGTGCATCTGACAAGATTTCAATCTAAGGCAGCTATAAAGAGAAAAGGTCAATTCCTTAAACACCTTTTTAATTATTGCATTTGTTCTATGTGTAGGACAACACGAGCACTTTAAGACTCTGTCATATCATATAAACTCTGACACCACCCTACCTGGGTTATCGCCAGCCCAAAGCCTTCAGAAAAAAGGAGGGCTGCGCTAATTATCTTTGTGATGACACAGTATCGTTACACGGCGACTAACGAATCAACCGATATTTTTGGCTAATGAAAAAACTACCATGCTACTACGGGAACTGTCAAAATGGCGCCATATGATAATTAAGCAAATTTCAGTACAACCTTGTTCAACTCCACCACCGTTCGTACTTTGGCAGTGCCAGTCCAAAACCTTGTTAAAGAAGGAGGGTGGCGTTACTCGTCTATCTTACGACACAGTGTCCTTAAACAGCAACTAACCAACAAACATTATTGGGGCGGGTCCGGTGGCGCGTTGGATAACATCTGGCGAAGAGTGCGAGAGGTACCGAGTTCGAGCCCCGTTAGGGCGGATTTGCTTTGTAGGCTGCTATTAGCGCCGTGTATTACAGGCTGTCTGTTCTGTTAGTAGTTAACTAGTTAAGATTGTTTCAATTGCATAACATGTAAATGTACAGCGCAGTGCGTTTGTCAGGCGCTAAATTAAAGAAAAGATATTATTATTATTATTATTATTATTATTATTATTATTATTATTATTATTATTATTATTATTATTATTATTATTATTATTATGCCATAAAAAGACTGAGAACTGTTCAAAATAATTTCACACGTCTAGTGTGGTATTCGCCCTATAATAAAAAGCAGACGCGAGGTTCTGTATTATTAGGTCGTCCAGGAATTTCAAACGCATTGTTCGTCATCTGCGTCAAAATCTCTCTGTGATAGCAAGCCGCCACTGCTCGTTACATCGGTAGTGGTGATCCCGAGTCTGGAGAAAGGTAGATGGCGACGTAAATCACACCACTTTTAAGTTGGATGTTCGCTTTATAAAAGAAAAAGTAGACGAGTGGTTTTGTATAAATGTTGCTTTCCAGCATTTCTTACGCATTCCTCGTCATATTTTCATGTAAGCTCACTCTGTTATTGAACTCAGCCACTACTTGTACTCTGGTAGCGCCAATCCAAATTGGAGAAATGAGGAGAACGACGCGAATAGTTTTTGTTATGACACATTGTCGTTAAACAGCAACTATCCAACCAATAAGCTTGTCATGGGTATCTGTGGACGTGATGTGTTGGCGACTTCATTTTCTTAGCCTCTGCATTTGAGGGTAGGTGGCCAATCCTCTCCCTAGCCGTCTCATCTTTCCACCGGAGAGAGAGCTCTAATTAATTGAATACCCTCTCTCACATTTAAATAAGACGCGGCGTTGTTGGTTCCGTTTTGCCAGGCTGTTTAACCTCCATTTAGTGTACAATCGGGACTCAGTTGATTCCGCAAATCTGTACAATCGAGTCCAACTGAGGTAAGGTGTCTTTTGTGAGGCGCTGTGAGATCGCGGTTCGCTTGTTCAATTAATATTCCATTAACAACGAAAGACAGTTCAAGTCATTAGAGACTAGGTAACTACAGAATGTATCGGAAAAAGTAGAATCCGAGACAGCTACGAGGAAAATACACCAATCCCTTAAACACCTTTTTAAGACTTGTTCTTGTGCTATATGTAACGGAAGACGCGCAATTAATAGAGCTGTAATATGCCAAAAAATCTTTGTCGGCGGAAACGACCTATGTTGTCATAAGCTGCCGTTAAACTGTGGATCCAATCATTTTAACTTTGAATGGCTTGTTGTACTGTATATCAACTAAAGTTACTAAACTCTGACATTGCCATACCGGTGGTGATCCCAGACTAAAACTGGGAGAAAAAGAGGACAACACGAAAATCATTGTTTTGACATAGAGTAGTTAAACGAACCAACCGATATTTTTGACTAATAAATTACCATTCTACTACAGGATCTGTCAAAATGGCAACACATGAAAATTAATTACTCAAATATCGCTACAAGCATGTTCAACACGCCACTGTCGTAACTTGGCAGTGCCAGTCCCAAACCTTGAGAAAGGTGGATGGCGACGCATGTCGTTTGTGTTATGAAACAGTTTTGTTGAAAAGCAACTAACAAGCCGGTCCTACAATATTATACCATAGAAAGGGCGAGAAATGTTCAAAAATAATAACATACCTCTTTTAAATGGGATATTTTCGCTCTATAAGAGAAAGTAGACGAGTGGGTTTTGAATAAGTAATTCAATCCGGCATTTCAGACGCTTTCTTCGTTATTTTCACGTAAACTCACACTCTGCTATAGAACTCCGCCACTGCTCGAACCCCGGTAGTGCCAGTCCCAGGCATGAAGAAATGAGGAGAGCGACGCGAATCGTTTTTTTATTATGACACATTGTCGTTAAACAGCATCTAACCAACCAATAAGCTTGCCATGGGTATCTACGGACGTTAAGTGTTGGCGACTTCATTTTCTTAGCCTCGACATATGAGGGCAGGTGGCCAATCCTCTCCCTCGCCGTCTCATCTTCCCACCGGAGGGAGAGCTTTAATTAATTGAATACCCTCTCTCACAGTTAAATAACACGCTGTGCCATTGGTCCACGTTTGCCAGTCTGTGTAACCTCCATTGAGCACATGTGTACAATCGGGTCTCACTGAATCGTATACTGTGAGGCGAAGTGAGATCGCGGTTCGCTCGTTCAATTAATATTCCATTAACAATTAATGCTTGATTAACATTTTTGCATTTAAATTTCTCGTTACGCTGTTGGTCCATTTTTCGCGACGAAAGACAATAAAATTAATTTGCATCTTGGTCACACAGAGTGCAACTGACCACCTTTGAATGTGAGGCAGCAATGAAGAGAAAAGAATCAATTCCTTAAACACCTTTTTTAAGCATTGCACTTGCTCTATATGAATATGAAGACGCGCATTTTTTTTAGCTGTATGGCATGATTGTCTTTTATCAAATAAACTCTGACATTATCCTATCGATGATTGTGCTAGACAATGACAAGTAGAAAAGAGGAGGGCCACACTTATCTTCTATAATTTATTATCATACCGTATCGTTAAACACCAACCAACGAACCAACAGATATTTTTGACTAATAAATTACCATGCTACTACAGGAACTATCAAAATGGCAACACATGATCATTGAATAAACAAATATCAATACAAACTTGGTCAACTCCGCCACTGTCGTACCTTGGCAGTGACAGTCCCAAATCCTGAAAAATGAGGGTGACACCATTCATCTGTCTTACGATAAAGTGTCCTTAAACAGTAACTAACCAACTAGTCCTGATTGTGCCATAGAAACGGTGAGAGCTATCCATAAATAATACAACACCTCTTTTAAAGACGATATTCGCCTTATAAGAGAAAGCAGGCAAGCGGTTCCGAATTGTTAGGTCGGTAAACCAGTCCAAACGCATTCTTAGTCATTTTCATGTCAATTCACTCTGTGAAAGAAACTCCGCCGATGGTCGTCATCCGGTAGTGCCAGTCCCAATCCTGGAGAAAGGAGGAGGGCGACGCGAATCAACTTTTTTATGACACAGTGTCGTTAAACAGCAATTAACGACCCTACTGATTTTTCACTACTCAATTGCCACGCTGCTGAAGGAAGTGTTAAATCGGCGACACACGATAATTAATTAATCAGATATCAGTACAACTCCGCCACTGTCCGCTAAACAGCAACTAATTGACCGGTCCTCTATTATTTCATCATAAGAACGGTTAGAACTATTCAAAATAATTGAACACCTCTTTTAATGATATTAGTCGCCCTATAAGAGTAGGCACGCGAGCCGTTTTTGTATTGTAACCTTCCTAGGTAATTTCAAACGAATTCTTGGTCTTTTTCAGGTAGGCTCACTCTGTGAAGGAACTCAGCCACTGAGCCACTTGTAATCCGGCAGTGCCAGTCCAACGCCTGGAGAAAGAAGGGGCGACGCGAATCATCATTGTTATGACAATATGTCGTAAAAAAACAACTAACCAACCAACTATAATATTATGCCATACATACGAACGTTGAGAACTGATCGAAATAACGTCGTTCGACGTCAACTGCATGCCTTGGTCGTCGGAAGATGTCGTTAAACTACGGATCCATCCATGATCCATCTATCGATTCATAAGCTTTCCATTGGTAGCTATGGATATGAAGTATTGGCGAATTCATTTTCTTAGTCTTAGATAACAAAGATCATTAGCGTCGCCCTCCTCCTCCGTCCAGGCTTGGGACTGGCACTGCCAGAGTACGAGCAGTGGCGGAGTTTCCCACTACACTATCGCGCATCTCCGCTTTCACATAGCCCCAGTAGTAACACCTTGTTTGGCCGACAGAGCTTTTGCGGCGCAGTGAAATATCAGAGATTAGCATTTGCATTTAATTAACCCGTTGCATATCTGGTCCAGTTTCAACGAGCAACAGTCAGTGGGTCATTAAACTGAAATCGCTTCTCAGCTTGAGAGGTCAACGCCAGAGGTCCGTAGTACAGCCGCATGATGTCATTAAACACTGCGCTATGCGAGTCACGTACTACACACCCTTAAAACGGTTTCCAGCAATGCTGTAAAAGCACCCGCTACAGTAAGTTTAAGTTAATCACATGATAGACCTTTTACCTGCGCTGAGTTTGGATAATTCACTGTGTGACTAGAAGTTTTGCTACCTTTCAGGTATGTCCTTATTTCATGGTTTCTCATATTGCCGTGATACATATATCAACGATAGGGTGGCAATAATAATAACAACAACAACAACAGCAACAGCAAACAGCAACAACAGCAACGGTGACGACGGCGGCCACGGCGACGACGACGACGACGACGACGACGACGACGACAACGACGACAACGACGACAACGACGACAACGACGACAACGACGACAACGACGACAACGACGACAACGACGACAACGACGACAACAGCAACAGCAACAGCAACAGCAACGCAACAGCAACAGCAACAGCAACAGCAACAGCAGCCGCAACCGCAACCCGCAACCGCAACCGCAACCGCAACCGCAACCGCACCGCACCGCACCGCACCGCACCGCACCGCACCGCACCGCACCGCACCGCACCGCAAAACGCAACGCAACAACAACGCAGCAACAACGCAGCAACAACGCAACAACAACGCAGCAACAACGCAGCAACAACGCAACAACAACGCAACAACAACGCAACAACAACGCAACAACAACGCAACAACAACGCAACAACAACGCAACAACAACGCAACAACAACGCAACAACAACGCAACGCAACGCAACAACAACGCAACAACAACGCAACAACAACGCAACAACAACGCAACAACAACGCAACAACAACGCAACAACAACGCAACAACAACAACGCAACAACAACAACGCAACAACAACAACGCAACAACAACAACGCAACAACAACAACGCAACAACAACAACGCAACAACAACAACGTCTGCAGCAACAACAACAACAACGCAACAACAACAACGCAACAACAACAACGCAACAACAACAACGCAACAACAACGCAACAACAACAACGCAACAACAACAACGCAACAACAACAAGGCAACAACAACAAGACAACAACAACAAGAAAACAACAACAAGAAAACAACAACAAAGAAAACAACAACAAGGCAACAACAACAAGGCAACAACAACAAGAAAACAACAACAAGACAAGACAACAACAAGAAAACAACAACAAAGAAAACAACAACAACAAAAGAAAACAACAACAACAAGAAAACAACAACAAGAAAACAACAACAACAAGGGAAAACAACAACAAGAACAACAACAAACAAACAAACAACAACGCAACAAAAACAACAACAAAATAAAACAACAACAACAACAACAACAACAACAAAACAACAACAACAACAAAAAACAACAACAACAACAAAACAACAACAACAACAAAACAACAACAACAACAAAACTAAAACAACAACAAAACAACAACAACAAAACAACAACAACAAAACAACAACAACAACAAAACAACCAACAACAACAAAACAAAAACAACAACAAAACAACAACAACAACAAAAGTAACAACAACAACAACAAAACAACAACAACAAAACAACAACAAAACAACAGCAACAACAGCAGCAACAAAACAACAACAACAACAAAACAACAACAACAACAAAACAGCAACAACAAAACAACAACAACAACAAAACAACAGCAACAAAACAACAACAACAACAAAACAACAACAACAAAACAACAACAACAAAACAACAACAACAACACAACAACAACAAAACAACAACAACAACAACAACAAAACAACAACAACAACAAAACAACAACAACAACAAAACAACAACAACAACAAAACAACAACAACAACAAAACAACAACAACAAAACAACAACAAAACAACAACAAAACAACAACAACAAAACAACAACAACAACAACAATCTTTTCTTTAATTGAGCGCCTGACAAAGGCAGTGCGCTGTACATTTACATGTTATGCAATTGAAACGATCTGAACTACTAACAGAACAGACAGCCTGCTATACACGGCGCTAATAGCAGCCTACAAAGCATGTCCGCCCAACGGGTGCTCGAACTCGTTACCTCTCGCTCTCTACGCCAGATCTTATCCAATGCGCTATCGGGCCCCCCCAATTGGCGATAATGGGGCGCGGTTGTTTTCTTTTTCCTTTGTTTTATCTGAAAGATTTCCTTCTTGAGCGCAACAGATAAACTCACTTTTTATCCGACGGGACGTTGTCTGCCTGTTTGTCAGTATTTCTCTTACTCCCTCTGTCTGAGTCTGTGTCTATGTCTGTGTCAGTCCCTACATCTTTCTGTCTGTATGTTGTTCTGCATCTCTGTCGTTCCCGTCCGTCTGTCTGTATGCCTGTGTCTGTCTGTCTGTCTGTCTGTCTGTATGTCTGTCTTTTTGTATGTATATATGTATGTACTCTCTAAGTATGTATGTATGCATATCTACTTGTACTTTCTGATCTTCCCAATGGATACGAATAAGTGATCTCCATTATCCTTGGTCATTTGTCAAGTCCAGGGCTG
>JACEVL010001626.1:0-24956 GCA_020284085.1 Aporrectodea caliginosa
CCCCCTTAGGGGGGAAAACCCCCCTTGGTTTTTTTAATTTGGGAACCCAAATCCGGAACCCCAAACTTGTCAATGGCCATGCACCGGCCCCCTCCGGGCCTTCTGATCACCATCTCAAAGGTCTTTTCTTATTTAGTTTAAGATTACATGTTTCCGCCCATTGCGACACATGGTCGAGTTCGTTTGCCACTGTGGCACTGTTTGATGTGGGTACCAGCAGATTAGTATCGTCTGCATATTAATTTTGAGCAGCCTATTTTCGGGGTAGGCTGCTTTAAGATGTGAAATTGCTGTAATAAAATTGACTGGGCCAAGACCCGACCCCGAACAATGCTGGCATGGATTTTAACAATGGCGGAAAGTAAACGATTGTATTTGGTTTCATGACCCAGATCTGCAAGATAGGCAATTATCCAATTGTACAGTGTACAGGCAGTCTGAAAAATACAGCTCTGCTAGTTGTTCAACCGGGTAAGAGCGCCTCACCGTGTCGAAGGCTTTTGTGAAGGCTAGGGCAATTAGATGTACGAATTGATTGTCTCTTGGTAGATCCGTCGTAAGGCTGCCGTCGCCACCTATTGATTGGAAGGCTGAGTCAACCTTTATGGGGGCTAAAGGGTGTCTGACCTTCGAGTCAACGTGTTACCATTCCATCATCTCCCAGCCAAGAACATTACGTATTTTGAAAATTAAATTTGAAGATAAACTTCGTTTTGATTGTCCGATGGCTCTGAGCCGCCTCAGTTGAAAGAAGCAGGCGCGGGGCAGGTTAGATATATGCTCCGTGAGCATGAGGGAAGAGTTAAGTATGACATCCAAGTCGCGGACACTAGAGGAGTAGATGTGCGTATGAAAATTCCCAGTCAGTAATAGAAAGACAAGTTTAGCAATGTTGCCTATAGTTCCAAACCAGACTTATCGACTGCTCTGCCTATTCTCTCTTGTTCTCCCTGGCAACCGAACCCGGCTGTTATGGAGGTCACGCAGTGGAAGAGCTTCAGCTAGAACAATATTGATAGCTTTAACTTCAGCAAACACCACCAACTTCATTTTTCAAAATAGGTAAGCAAATGTACAAAAAACCATAATACACGTCATTGTAATTACTCTGATCACGAGCAGAGATGGGTACGATTAGCTATAACTGCTAATTAGAATTAGCTGCTGAAATTTGCTAATCGATTAGAATTAGAATTAGCAAAACTTTCTAGCTAATCTATTAGAATTAGAATTAGATTTCGATAATCAATTTGTTTCATGAATGTGTCAAATTCTAATCAAAGCACAGCAAGTTACTGCAGCAAGTGGCTGTAGCCTATTACAATGCCGAAAGCTGCACAACTGCTATAATTATGTGAGCATAGGCCTACTCCACAAACCAGCAAACAACACCACATTGGCCAATCCATGCTGCATTATTGGCATTGCTACTGCATAATCTAAGTGTTGCATTTTGCAATTAGTAGGCCTATGTCTTGAATCATTGTGATGTTATCTGGGGGCACCACTGTTTCTGCTCGTTCTCTTAAAACTTTTCTTTTTCGAGGGGCCCTTCGCACTGGAAGCTCCTCTGATTAGGTTGTACTGCGAGAGACGCTTTATAAGTCTGTAAATAGAATAGAATAGAATTGCCTACTGCGCCTAGCGTTTGACGATGTAGCCAGCAGAACTAAATACGCGTTCCATGGCAGCTGAGGTTGCAGGAATACAGTGATGCTGTAGATGAAGAACATGAAGACGAGACAATCTGTTAGTGTTACATGAATGAACAGATAACCATGAACACATAATTGAAAGTTTGAAACAGCCTTAAGATAAGTAAGTAAGTAAGCATTGAAGGTAATAAACTCATTCTTAATGAACGCGTTCTCAGCCTAATTTTCAAACATCTAATCGATCAGCTAATCGAATTTTTATTAGAATTAGCTGAACATTGCTAATCAAAAAGAGTTAGAATTAGCATCAGACGACGCTAATCGATTAGAATTAGAATTAGCTGTTTGTCTAATCGATGAGCTAATCGATTAGCATCTAATCGATTAGTTACCCATCTCTGATCACTACCATCACTTGCACGGTGTATCTTGTAGCCAGCCAACGGCAATAGGAGAATAATTAGACCAATTAGAAAATCTGTCATAGTTACATTCTGTAAATGTTAGCTTGGTGAGTGTTTTTGACTTTTGACTATGGAGTTTAATTAGAACTCAGAAATGACAAATTAAATTCAAATATTTAATTTATACTAACCAGTTATGATGTTATCACAACTGGTTATGATATCATCTGAACAGTCATGACATCTTCAGCTATCGACGTGAATCCCTTGGCTGGTTCTACGTGTGTGCGTGGGACCACCACTGTTACTATTCAGCTTATTGTGCATTGTTTTGCTAAATGACGTAATAATTATATTCGTTCGTAATGGCATTTACATCATAAAAACCAAAGAGCGTCTCTGAGTAGGTATCTTGAATGGCGCTATATAAAGGATCAATTACACATTATAATTATCAGGTAACCAAAGGAATGAAGAAAATTGAAATATCCTGACATGCAAATGCATGCAATGAATATTAGGGCCTATACTTAATTAAAATTGTGTCAAAACGTAAACCCGGAGCTGAAAAGCAGCAGTACTTCATGGACTGTTGCACTGCCCTGTTACGTTCCGTTATATATAGGCCTATATGACCTTTCATCCGCTGTATTTATATCCCAGAGATATTTTAATACGTTATGTGCAACGTGTTAACTATAAACTAGATGTTTTTGTTTTTATAGCACGCATCGATTCTATTTTCAGATAATGTTTCATTCTTTGAATATTTCGAATTAGAATAAATTTAATATTATAAACAAACATTGAAATTAGAATAATACACTTGACAAATCACCAAAACAAAAGGGACAAATCCTAGAACTGCTGGCAGCTAAAATATGCACTGCGCTGTGTTAATACAAATAGGCCTAGCCTCAGAATATGGCTCACAAAAACCAAGTCCATGCTGAGGGCAAGTGGCGATGCAATCGTTTCAATGAGAACTAAATCTCATAATATGAACCGCAGAAGAATAATAACAGCCGAGCCAATCAAGCGAACCTAAGTTCCAAAGGACGGAGCCAAACTAAGACAGATAGTTCCTGCCATGTGCCAGACTCCGAAAAAGCTCACTGACGCAGTGTAATTTTCTTAAACGATAACGAAAATTATTGATTTCGTTAACAATAACTATAACTGTAACTAACAAATATCTGTCACTATAACTGCAAGCATGATCAAAATAACACTGAGGATAATTCAATGTTAATTTCGTATAAAAAATAAAAAAAAATAAAAGTGCAATATGAGCAAATAATTTATGAGAACATGAAAATGCAATGCAACTATATAGCGCTACAACTATATTAGCCTATGGATAAATCACTAGACCAAAGGTCGTGATTTGCCCCGAATTTCGAATTTGTGAATGACCCCGGTAGTAGTGGTAGCCTACATTTAAATCTAATTTAGTTATTTTGTAAACGCTTCTATAATAGCGATTGCGACTCAAGTTGACTAGCGCAAATTCGAAAATTAGTAGTAATTTCAATCTTGAAATTAAAACGTCGCTAAAGATCTTGAGAAGCCCCAAGCGTGGAAAATGGGAATGCTTTCTGTCGTCGTTTTTAAAATCACATTGACAGAGCCCCAGAGGTCCTTCGATTCTTAGGTCGTTTGATATACCTAGGGTTGACGAAACGGATTTGGGAGAGGCTAAATGATCCGACTGCATGAGCTTCTGATTGCCGAAGATATGGCTCGTAATCTTAATTTCCTATATCCATCTGGATCTTCAACATAAAGCACTATTCTAAAGCTAAGTGCAGAGGATCAGTTTAATCACGAGGCATAAGAGGTGTCAAAGTGAAATTGGTAACTTAATTAATAGACTAGGCCGAAAATCTGTCATTCTAGTCATTATTGAAAATTACATGCAATTACTGCATGAAATTCGGTTGACACTTAACAGAGCCTTGGCGGATCTCGTTTTAATTGAACTGTTTTCACCAGGCTGTCATTGGTTGAAAACTTCAGCTATACTTAGATGGCTGGGTTTACCAAGAGGATTTAATGTGATTAAGTCATATGACATGTACTGTTGACCAAGGGAGAGTTGCAAACTCTCGATGTAGTCTATTATTATACGTCTCCGAGTTGGGACGGTGTTGTAGACGAATACGTCGAGGAATTTAAAAGAATTTTGTCTACTATGTCTGGAAATTCAAGGTACCGTACGATAACAAGTTTGTATATTAAATTTTAGTCTTCTACACATCGCATTGTAAGGTGCGGGCACCGCTTTAGAGTTCCTTTTTTTGAAGTTCTTGTATGATTTCTGACGAACTTGTGTATCACTTCCGGCAGGAATTGGCCTACCGACTTTTGTCGAGTTGTGAATTATTGTTTTGAAATGGTTTTAAGAACTTATACTATGCAACTTAAGTGACTTATACATCACTATACGTAACAGCAGTACATTGATATTGACCTCCTTACAATATTCAGAAGTGCATATTGAAGTCAGTAAACTTGTCTAAGAGCCATAAGTAGATTAGAAGAGGTAAGTTTTAAGTTTAGAGCGAAATACAGTCTCTCGTGAAGAGAGTTGCGAACATGAGGAGGTAGAGAGTTCCAGATGGAGGAACCAGCAACTATGAAAGACAGGACGTATAATACGAACAACAAACTTTCCAGCAGATGCTGATAGAAGATAGGACCGACCTTTAACAGAGACGCAGGACGTGAAGATGTATATAATGTCACATATATATATATATATATATATATATATATATATATAATGACAGCTGATTTCAACATTCTCTGTACATGAGGATTGAGAGATTGATGCGGATACGCTCGCTGACAGGGAGCCAATGCAGAGCACAAACAGCAGGTGTGATATGGTCTCTAAGCATGTTAGCCTACTGCATAATTTTGTCTTTAAGTGAAACTTTACACAATCAAAATAATAACTATGGAATGCTTAACAGCGGAATGAACCGCAGAGGTGAAAATAGTAGTTCGTAGGAAGTAGAAATACATACGGAAGAGATTATGATCACAGCATCATACCTTACCACAACCAATACTTTTATTGAACCGTTCATTCACAAACATGTACTTACAAAGAAGTCTTAATGCAAAGACTTCAGGTAGCAACAGGGAAGTAGACCCAAAAGGGTCATAGGTCCCGCTAAGCAGTTTTGTTCAGTAATTGAAATACATGTAATTGAATTACGTAATTGAATTACAATCTATGTAATTGTAATTGTAATTGAATTACATTTCAAGACCAGTAATTGTAATTGTATTTCAATTACAATATTGCATGTAATTTGTAATTGAATGAAGTGTCAATTACAAATTACTTTCATAAAGTCAGCAAAGATGCCAGCTTCCCGGGTTGACCTGGACCACCCGTTTAATTGAATAAACTGCTTTACATTATGTTTGCGTGGCAACATAATTGTCAACATCACTCTATACTTACACCTCTCTTACAAGTTATAGCACACTTTGATAGACCCCAAGGGCAAGGGCTGACCATCATTATCAGTCTATCCATGCAGTCATGCACTCATTCTTAGCTAGTTTACTGCGGCTGCCTACAGAAAACAGAGCTTCCATCTTCAGTTCCAGTTGAGCGTCTCTTTAGCACTGCTGGACGAATTGACTGACACCCAGGCGCAATCAACTAAGTTCTCTAACAGGCTAACATTTAAAAAAACTTCTACTCCTAAAAATCAAATAAACTCTAACTTGTTTTAATAGATGATAATTGTAAATCATATTTTGGATACCTGACAAACTTATAATACGATTGAACGTATATATTTATTACAATTTACAGGTCAATGGCCCATTGGATGTTTAAGTTTAAAAATAGAGTAGGTAATTAAAAAAATTATCGAAATTTTTAAAAACCATTTCCCAATTTGAAAGGAATAATTGAAAAGTAATTGGTAATTGAATTACAATCAAAATGTAATTGTAATTGAATTACTTTCACAATCAAGTAATTGTAATTGTAATTCAATTACATTTGCAAGCATGTAATTGCAATTATAATTCAATTACATTTGCAATGTAATTGATACAACACTGCCGCTAAGTGAGCTCACCTTTTATTAAACTACTTTTTGAGCGGTTGGTATGATAGGCCTACATTTTAAACAGCATTCTTAACCTTAGCAGGACGGAGAGGGGTAAATAATTAAACTTACCCCAGGGGTGTTTGAATGCTGATTGCGGAGCAACCGTTGGCAGTTATAATTTGACGTTCCATGTGTTTACAAGTTAATACCCCTGACATATTCTGACACCAAAGCCAGGAAAATGTCATGTTGTGGGATGTGGGAAGAAGATTTTTGAGTCCAAAGTGTCCTGGGGTACAAATTTACCTCTCTTCGTCCTCGACGTCCTTATTTATTCGTTCATGGTGAATATGCATATTTCAAAGATATTTTTCATAAGTAACCTGTAATCAGAAATAAAGTACTGAATCTACCATGGAATTCGATTTCAATAGTTGCAATAATTTTGGGAGTGCACTTTCCAAGATGGCGGCCAAGATGGCCGCCATAACACAGAAATATGCATATTTCAGCTCATAGGAAGGCTACAATGACAAATGAACCCTCCACTTTCATAGTTCCGAGGTCAGGGAATCCATTTATCGTAGTGAGAATAGTCTGTCAATACTACTTTCGAAGATGGCGGCCAAGATGGCCGCCAAACACAAAATATGCATATCTCAACTCATATGTTTGCTACAATGACAAATGAACCATCCACTTTAATAGTTCCGAGGTCAAGGAATCCATTTATCGTAGTGAGAATAGTCTGTCAATACTACTTTCCAATATGGCGGCCATCCGTAGAGGTAAATTAGTATTGGCAGACATTGTCACTACGATAAATGGATTCATTGACCTCGGAACCATGAAAGTGGAGGTTCATTTGTCATTCTAACACGTATGAGCGAAAATATGCATATTTCTGTGTTTTGGCGGCCATCTTGGTCGCCATCTTGAAAGTGGTATTGACAGACTATTCTCACTAGGATAGATCGATTCCTTGACCTTGGAACTATTAGAATTGATACTTCACTTTTTATTGTACCTTGCCTATGAGCCGAGATATTAAAAATTGCTTTGTGGTTAAAAATTACCCCTCTTCGTCCTCCGTGTATCGTAAAATGTAGGCCCTAATCGTCCTGCGAAGGTTAAAGACTTGACTAGTAAACTAAACAATCAGTGGTCACTCGTTAATCTGACGACTGATTTATTATATAATATCGCAATTTCTGTTTGAAAAGGCAGATATTGGGTAAACTATGTATCTCAATAGGCATGGTGTTATTAATATGTTATGCATGAAACCATATTATTAGCAAAATGGCGCGAATGGTGGACGGCGATGGGTCCAGCAAAGGAGCAGCACACAAAATTAATGTTCTACCAATAGTTTTGCCATATCGGTCTCAGCAAGAGAGTGCCAGCTTTAGCACATTGTAAATTTAAATGAAACGAAACTTAATGATAATTTTCAGTTGTGTTTGAGTCATGCCATAATCGGTTTTAGGCTGGTAAAGTAAAATTTGTTGTGTTTAAAAAAAAATCAGAATGAAGGATGTTTCTGCGTTCATCTTTGGTACCAGCCCTGTTCATCCTAAGTTGCATAGCGATTTGTTTTATTCTATGCAATTTCACACTATGTCTGACCGCAAAGTGCTTCAGCAACACTTTCTTTGTGGCAGCTCGATAGAGTTCTACGTTGAACCTATAATGTCGTGCATCGACGACACAGACGCTTTGATATGTAACGCTGTTGAGATGGCCGTCACCGAAGACGTTCCTGTTCTACCAGATGATGTTAGTGGCTTTCTCGAAACGATCAATTGTTTACAGATTACGCCCTATCCTGATTATCCAGGATTTATGAGTCTTCGAAGTTTGGGGGAAATGAGATTTGATTGGCACTGCAAAAAGTTCGAATTTCAGCAGGCTTGCCGCCCACATCAATTTGTGCGAATTCAAATAAATCCAGATACTAGTTCATCTGAGCACATTGAAGAACAAGAACGCCACTGTACCGGTCCAGCGCTTAAAGTAATTCGGGGAGACATTTGCCCCTCAGATGTTGTTTTTAGCGTATGGTGTCCGCAGTGGCCCAAAGAAGCCAAACATTGGCCATTTCGTGAAAGAAGGCATGGGTGGCCGACGTCTGCCAACATTCGCAAGATTGTACAGAGAGGTTGTCATGTTGTAAATGCAAAACATTCTGCTTGCAGAAATAATAAACTCCAGTACAGGTTGTCATTTTCAGGTGCGGAAGTCATTTTACTTCAGAGCTGGACTCCAGTTCAGCAGATCGTCTACCATATGCTCAGATTCTTTGCGAAAAGAGAACTAATAAAAAAAGATTGTCCAAAGGAAGATGAGGTTCTCTGTACATACCATTTTAAAACACTGATGATGTGGTCTTGTGAAGAGATGTCCCAAGACTGGTGGAATTCCTCTTCTGTAATTGAGATATGCTGTTATATATTACGGAGGCTTTCAGAATGCTTAGAGGTGAGCAATTGTCCGAACTATTTTACTCCTCAGGCAAACTTATTTCATGAACGCATGAACAAGAAAGTAGTCAATGTGACTACTAGGCACTTGAATGAACTCTGCCATTCTGACATCCTTGCCGGCTGGTTTACGGATATGTACGTACTTCCGATCTTAAGGAGAGTTTCCATTTTCACTGATATCAGAGATCCAGTGACAGATATTGGCCAAGGCATGTTTCTTATATGTGAGATGTTGGAAAAAGAAAAACTAATATCCTTTGATCGGAATTTTAGATTCGGCTTTACTCTTGCTGTTCCGTACACTAACATTTACGTCATTCGGCGGGAGAGTTATTCATTCCTTCAGTTCATACAGAATTTTCATGGTTCAATAAAAGTAGTGCAGAAAAAACTTGAAGTAGGTTTACTTTTAGCACCACAAGAGTTCTTGACAAATTTTCCACAATTAATAAAAGTACTGTTCAGTTTACATGCCGCAAACGCATTGTGCTGGCAGCTATTAACATACGATAGCAACATAATCACTGAATTTGTCAGAGAAGTTTCATGGCAATCGAAAGTCGTAAAGTCTAGACATCATAACTTTCCAAAACCCAATAGAGCAGGTCTAGACAGAAGTTTCGTCCTTTTCCTGACATCACAAGGTCTAATGGAAAACTTGACCGGAACAATTAGTCCTCTGGAATTTAAATTCGTGATCAAAATGTCAAAATTTCTGCTGGGAAAGGCTTTAGAATGTGAGGATTCTAAATTTAAATCTATCGCTAGTGCAACTTTGATTTACATGGCAGCTCTTCATTTCGCCACAACAGAATACAAAATAACTATAGAGCTGTGCTCGAGACTTAACATAAATGAAATTACTGTGGAAGAGCAACAAGAAACGTTGAATGCCGGCTGTTTGCTCTACATTGAAGACATTGCCACAATCATTGGATTCTATATTCTTTTCAGGCAGATTAAATATAATTTTCACTACAATGGGAGATTGCATCTTCTTGATCTGCGTATTACACCAGAAGTATTTGCTCTGTATCTAAAACAATTATCGAAAATAAAATTGTCCAGATATTTTCGACCGTTTTACGATATGCGGATCCAGAGATTTCCGTTGGATGAGATTCTAATGACTATAACAAATTGGAGATCTACTGGAATAACACAGAGGGCGAACAGTGTATTACGTGTGTATCAAATAACCAATCCTATTAATAAAGCGGAAGTTCTCAATAACAGTTCGTTACTAAATGAAGACGACGTCATTCAATTGTTCATGGAATATTCTTTGGAGAATATGACATCATTCTACAATGCCATATGCAAAGATTTTGGCATTCGCTGCAACACAGCCGACTGTTACCGTGCTGCATATCTTTACAATTGTCTTAACTATCCTGAAGTTTTACATTTGTGTGAACGAATTCTCGAGGAGCCAGATCTACGGAGTGATTTGAAGGAACTTGTATTTGCAAATGTAATTGTGATGACACCTCTTGACACTTATTTCGACTGGGATGTGCAATGTTTGCTTGGGTTTCACACACTGCTTTGCTATCTGTTCGCTCGAAATGAACATTTGTGGAAAACGAAAGGCGTTAATGAGTCCGAGTTTCAGATTTATTTTACGAAAGTCATTTACTCAAAGAACTTCTTCCCTACATTACTAATATCATCCAATAGTTACTGTATACGGTGCCATTATTTTCTTGGAAGACATTTCTTGGCAAGGTACTTGAAAACAAGATGTCTGATCGACTGTAATCGTTCGAAATCAGAAATAATGCTCGAATTTAGACAACTGAAAAGCAATCTTCCATTTGAGCACATGATGCGTTGTGTTCTTTGGCAAAGACTACGAAAAGTTCAGTATCTTATTGACGTAAAAGACGTTTCAGTCTACACAGTTGTGTGAATACGCCAAGTAAAAATTATAAATTCACAGCACCAAACAATAACCGTGACTGCATGCTGTCAGTAGACTGTCAGTTTACCTAATATTAAAATTAGTACGTAAGTTTTTATAAATTTGTAATTGACTAATATTTCACTTTTTTCATTTGCAATTCTTCATGTCTTAGCCTTTCGGCGCTGTACGCACGTGCGTAAGTGCGTACGCCTAGCGGCGCCTCTGCCACAATCATTGCTTTTAGTGAACCGATCATTCACAAGCATGTACTTGCAAAGAAGTGTTAAAGCAAAGACTTCAGAGAGCAGCAGGGAAGACTACTATTTTCATCACTATGGTTCAGTCCGCAGTTGCGCATTCCTTAGTTATTATTTTGATTGCGCTGGGTTCCACTTAAAGACCAAATAATACAATAACATGCTTAGAGAAAATATCACACCTACTGTTTGTTTTCTACATTGGCTTCCTGTCTGTGAGCGTATCCTAATCAAGCTGCACAGAGAACATGCAAATCAGCTGTCATCTTACATGTCTTCAATGATCACATCCTGCAACCGTGTTAAAGGTTGCTCTTATCTTCGATCAGCATCTGCTGGAAAATATGGCCCCTTAAATCGTTACTATAAATTATGCGTCTTATCTTTAACTAGCGTTCATTCATAAGTTGCTCGTTCCTCCATCTGGAACTCTCTACCTCCTCGTGTTCGTAACTATCTTAACGAGACTGTTTTTCTCCCTAAACTGAAAACTTACCTCTTCCATTCTATTAATGGCCCTTATACAATGGTTGCTTGATTTCAATATGCACTTCTCAATGTTGGAAGTAGGGCAATATCAATATGCTGCTCTAACGTATTGTATGAGTCACTTAAATTGCATAGTATAAATTACTTAAACAATTTCAAAACAATTCACAACTCGACCGAAAGCCAATAGGTCTATCCCGCCGGCAATGATATACAAATTCGTCAAAAATCATAGAAAAGTAAACTATCAAGCGGTTCTTGCACCCTACAATGTGATGTTTAGAAGACGGTATATACAAATTTATTATCCTACGGTACCTTGAATTTCCAGACATTGCAGGATTTGCAGATAAAATTCTTTTAAATTGCTCGTCGTATACTTCTACTCCACTGGCATTACTGGGAGACGTATAATAAGGGTCTACATCGAGAGTTAGCCACTCTCCCCTTGGTCAAACATACATGTTATTGGCTACAATATCACAGTGAAACTCTTGGTAATCCCCAGCCATCTAAGTAGGCCTATAGCTGAAGTTTTACATCAAATGACATAGCCTACTGGTGAAAACAGTAGAATTAAAACCAGATCCGCCAAAGCTTCTCTTAAGTGTCAGCCGGACTTCATGCAATAATATCCTTTAATTTTGATAGTGACTAGAGTGACCGATTTTCCGCCCAGTCTATTTATAATTGATTAAACTGCCGTCCTGCACTTAGTTTAGAGTAGCGCTTTACAAATTTGGAAATTACGAGCCATATTCTCCGCTATCAGATGCTCATGGAGTCGGATCATTAACCTCTCCCAATCCTTTTCGTCAATCTCAGTCTAAACTAATAAATTTCAAGCGACCTAACAATCATAAATCGTTGGCGTCACTAATCGCTGATGATACTCGATCTTTTATTTGTGCCTGTGTCGTAGGCCTACTTGAAATGACGATGCGAAACAGTGGCCGACTGGCTATAGCGGTTGACGTGTAACGCAAAGAGTACGGGTTCGATCCTCGTCCAGGGCGGTTACTGCGTAGGAACCGTGAGCAAGTCCTTCGCGCACAATTGCTCTGCAATATAATTGCATCTGCGCCATCGAGGCGTGTTCACTTCTGAGCTTGGGAAGGAGGGTAATATCAAATAAGGTTGTATTGTATTGTATTTTATGGACTCCAGACAGCATTCCCAGTTTTCACGTATGGTACCGCTCAAGATCTTTAGAGGCATTTTGACAACAAGATCACTTTGACAGCTAGTTTTAAGAATTTGCTCTAAGCACAGGCGCTATAGAAGCTTTTAGAAAATAACTAAATTTGATTTATAAAAATGCGCAACTACAACAGTAGGCTAATTCTGAAATCCGGTCTAAGTTCATAGACTAATAAAGTTGTATTGCTTATATATATATATATATATATATATATATATATATTAAATCCATGCATTATATAATATAATATTGTTAGCTTGTGGTCTAGCGGTGTAGTGTGGGTTAGAATGATATGAGAAAATGTCAAGAAAACGGAAGACTTTTCGCAATATTGAATAAAATGGTTTGTTTTCACTATAATATACATTATACTCACACAATCAAGACAAACGTCGTCAAAAGCAGACTCTTCTAGAAGACGTCGGCACAATTTCACCAAGGAAGAACAAACTCTGAGAACCGGTACTAACATCAACGAGCAGCGACCACGCAGGGTAGGCCTACAGTCTCAACCAAAGACTTATGAAAAGGTACTCAACGAAGCACACAGCGGTCCACAACAAAACCCTTACTTAACTAAACCGGTCCTCTGATTCACATAAACATTCGCCTGCTATAGGCCTACAACATAAAACGAGGTGGTCTAAGGTTAGTAAGTGCACGTGTGAGGATTAGATGATAAAGTAATGGCGGGATGGTTGAAGACCACTCCCAACAATATAAATATTTCTAGCGCATTTTCATGTTATCGTATTTTGTCCATATTTCACTTTTAATTTTAATTTTATTACTAAAAAACGATTAATTGTTCTTAGTGTACTTTTCGTTATTGTTACAAATAGAGTTAAAGCTATTTTTACTTACAGTTATAGTTAACGATAACGAAATCATTTTATTTTCGATAACGACCATTTTCGTTTTTTTGGTAATAAGTGAGTTTCTTGTAAGGCGCTATATAAATGGCCATATACATACATACAAACTGGAAGTGAACTTTTCAGTTTCTGGCACAACACAGGGACTATCTCTCGTCGTTTGGCTCCATCCTTGGAACCTCGGTTCGCTTGATTGGCTCAGCCGTTATTCTTCTTCTGCAGTTCATTTGCAGTTCATTTGAAATTTAGTTCTCATTGAAAAGACTCCTTCTCCACTTGACCTGAGAATGAACTTGGTTTTATGCGCCATATTTTGATACTATATTCCTGTTTGCAGTAAACAGCCTCATAGAACGAGAATTTGTGACTTCAAGGTTTACTATTCGTAAATATTCGTGAATATTAAGGCATTTTTAATATTCGTAAATATTCGTGAATATTAAGGCATTTTTAATATTCGTAAATATTGATGACGTCACTGTTTTTGCCTTGTTTACAAATTTAAGACTACTAATTAATAACATGTGTGGTGGTTTTACGGCGCTATACTTGGAACTGTGGTCTGTTATTATTATTATTATTATTATTATTATTATTATTATTATTATTATTATTATAACAATATTTATTCTCTCCAACAATCAACATCAATACTAAAAGCTACAATTAAACTGTTGTCTAAAATGAACATCATAAGTGCCGCTAGAGTCACAACTCCCCTAGGTCTGGCTCCGCTACTTGTTATTATTAGTTCTATCATTATTATTATCATTATCATTATCATTATTGTTATTATTATTATTATTATTATTATTATTATTATTATTATTATTATTATTATTATTATTATTATTATTATTATTATTATTATTATTATAATTATAATAATAATTATAATTATTAGTTTTATTATTATTATTATTATTATTATTATTATTATTATTATTATTATTATTATTATTATTATTATTATTATTATTATTATTATTAAAATTATCATTGTTGTTGTTAATATTATTATTATTGATGTTGATGTTGTTATTCTTGTTGGCGACACAGCGACTGGTTTCTGTTTGACATAATGTGTAGGTAGAACAATTCTGTATTGTAATGTGATGCATTTCTGTTTATTAATAACTAGCTGTCAAAAACGCAACAAGTAACAACAATGTATGATTATACAGCTAAGGTGCTAGAGACTTCACTCTAACACCTTTGGATAGTACACAGTTCAGCATATAAGTACAGTTCAAACAGGGCTAATTTCATTAGCTAACAATGTTGAAAGTTAAAACGGACGATGTTCTTGAGAGCAGGTACTTGATTTTGTATTTATCTTCCGTGTTAAAAAGTTCTGGTTATCTTTTGGCTGGCAGAGCAAAGGTGTTGGAACAGAATCGCATATTGTATCGCTCATGGCACATTCGACGTAGAACGTGTTTGGGATCACTTGTAACGTCCTTGAACAATGAGTCATCGGCTAGGTCAGCCACGCTTTCAACTGCAGAAACCCAGCTCGCTGAAGTCGATGAGTGAAGCGTTCCAGTCGGTCACGATCTCCTCCACTCAAGGACCCCACCAGGCCGGAGAGGCGCACACTTGACTGATGGTCTCGCCATCGTTGTTTCTCGCGTTACCTCATGTAGGACCTGCGTTGGGATTCCGTCCGTACATGGATGAGGAACAGGCACTCAGGATATTGTCAACGTGTTCCGTAACAGTACTGTCAGTTTCTGAACAATAGCTACCCCGAGGATATTGATGGTGGTCGTTCTCTTGACTGATGGTTGAAAAGAGAGAGAGAGAGAGAGAGAGGACGTGTCGCGTTGCACGACTACCAAATCACGAATCTTGGCTTGGTTGATATGCTGGTTCTTACTTTAAGCCCAGGATGAGATACTTTTTGCTCAGCAAGTGATGTTCTGGAGCTCATTCTGTGCTGTTCTAATGTTTCACGATCCAATGATTAAGTAAGAATCGTCCGCGTATTTTTGGAGTTGAATCTGGTCGTGCACTGGATGGAGATCCGCTGCTCCGGGAAAGATGAATTTAGAGGGGCCAAGATCCGATCCCAGGACCACACTGATTATTACAACCGAGGATATGAGGCCTTCAAGACTCGAAACATGCCTTCTGTCATCTTGGTTATTGAATAGCCATTTAAAAATACTATCGGGCATCTCAAGCTTGAAGAGTTCTTCGGTAATTGATGCGTGTCGGATAGAAACATCAGAAATCCGCTGAAGTAAGTTGAAGTCTGGAGGATAGATATTACCACAGCAATCATCGAATTGTTAAAGCAAACAATCTCGGCTAATGTTGGTCTTTTGCATTTACCATTTCAGCTATTCACAAAACTCTTTAGTCTGCAATGTCTTTTGCATTAATAATAGACTATTCTAAAGTTGTCGTAGTTTTTGCCAAAGAGTGCAAAGCATCATGTGCTCAAATGGAAGATTGCTTTTCAGTTGTTTAAATTCGAGCATTATTTCTGATTTTGAACGATTACAGTCGATCAGGCATCTTGTTTTCAAGTACCTTGCCAGAAAATGTCTTTCAAGAAAATAATGGCTCTTAATGCAGTAACTAGAATCATTTAAAAACATAAGAAATACAAGTAAGCTCTTGTCTAAGTAAATGTTTCTGGTAAAACATTTCTGAAACTCCGACTCATTTGTGCCTTTCATTTTCCAAAAATGTTCATTTCGAGCGAACAGATAGCAAAACAATGTGTGAAACCCAAGCAAACATTGCACATCCCTGTCGAAATAAGTGTCAAGAGGTGTCATCACAATTACATTTGCAAATACAAGTTCCTTCAAATCACTCTGTAGATCTGGCTCCTCAAGAATTCGTTCACACAAATGCAAAACTTCAGGATATTTACGACAATTGTAAAGATATGCAGCACGGTAACAGTCGGCTGTGTTGCAGCGAATGCCAAAGACCTTTGCATATGGCATTGTAGAATGATGTCATATTTTCCAAGGAATATTCCATGAGCATTTGAATGACGTCGTCTTCATTTAGCAACAAACTGTTATTGAGTGCTTCCGCTTTATAAATAGGATTGGTTATTTGATACACACGTAAAACTCTATCCGCCCTCTTTGAGATTCCAGAAGATCTCCAATTTGTTATTGTCATTAGAATCTCATCCAGCGGAAATGTCTGAATCCGCAAATCGTGAAAAGTTCGAAAATATCTAGACAATTTTTCATGCGATAATTTGCTTAAATACAGAGCAAATACTTCTGGTGTAATACGCAGATCAAGAAGATGCAATCGTTCATTGTAATGGAAATCATATTTAATTAGCCTAAAAATAAAATAATATCCAATGATTCTTGCAATGTCGTCAATGTAGAGCAAACAGCCAGCATTCAACGTTTCTTCCTCCTCTTCCTCAGTTGTTTCATTTAAGATCAGCGTCGAGCACAGCGTTATAGTGGTTTCATATTCTGAAGTGCCAAAATGAAGTGCTGCCATGTAGACCAAAGATGCATTAGCGATAGATTTCAATTTAGAATCCTCGCATTCCAAAACTTTTCGAAGAAGAACTTTTGACATTTGAGACACGAGTTTAAATTCTGGAGGACTAATTGTTCCGGTCAAGTTTTCCATTAGACCTTGTGATGTCAAGAAAAGGACGAAACTTCTGGTAAGACTTGCTCTATTGGGTTTTGGAAAGTTATGATGCTTAGACTTCAAGACTTTCGATTGCCATGAAACCTCTCTGACAAATTCAGTGATAATGTTGCTATCGTATGTTACTTGCTGCCAGCACAATGCGTTTGCGACATGCAAACTGAACAGTACTTTTACAAACAGTGGAAAACTTGTCGAGAACTCTACTGTTGATAAAAATAAATGCCGATTTACGCCGAATGATTTCTCTGATACTTTCAATATACCTTGAAACTCTTGTATGTAATTAGAGTATAAATAACTCTTCTGCGGAATGACGTCTTTGATAGTGTACTCTACAGAAAGAACGAAACCTACTGAAAACTTGCAATCAAACACAGGCAATTTTAACCTATACATGATCTCACACACACGCAGCATGTGTTGGCCATAATCTGTCACTGGATTTCTGATATCAGCGGTAATGAAAAAGCTCCTTAAGATCGGAAGTATATACTTATCCGCAAACCAACCAGAAAGGATGTCGAAATGGTAGAGTTCTTTCAAACGCCTAGTAGTCTCGTTAACTACTTTCTTGTTCATACATTCATGAAACAAGTTTGCCTGAGGAATAAAATAGTTCGGACACTGTCTCATCTTTAAGCATTCTGAAAGCCTCCGTAATATACAACAGCATATCTCAATTACCGAAGAGGAATTCCACCAGTCTTGGGGCATCTCTTCACAAGACCACAGCATCAGTGTTTTAAAATGGTATGTACAGAGAACCTCATCTTCCTTTGGACAATCTTTTTTGATTAGTTCTCTTTTGGCAAAGAATCTGAGCATATGGTAGACAATCTGCTGAACTGGAGTCCAGCTCTGAAGTAGACAAACCTCAGCACCTGAAAATGACAACCTGCACTGGAGCTCATCATTTCTGCAAGCAGGATGTTTTGCGCTAACAAGATGACAACCTCTCCTAACTATCTTTCGGATGTTGAAAGACGTCGGCCATCCATGCCTTCTTTCACGAAATGGCCAATGTTTGGCTTCTTTGGGCCACTGTGGGCACCAAATGCAATGAACAGCATCTGTGGGGCAAGTTCCCCCACGAATGAATTTAAACGCTGGTCCAGTACAGTAGCGTTCTTGCTCTGCATTGCGCGCAGATGAAATAATATCTGAAACCCTGGCAAGACGCAAAAATTGACGTGGGCAGGAAGCCTTCTGAAATTCAAACTTCTTGAAATTCCAATTATATCTCATTTTCCCCAAAATTCGAAGCTTCACAAATCCTGGATAATCAGGATAGGGCGTAATCTGTGAACAGTTTATCGTGTCGACAAAACCACTGACATCATCTGGTAGAACAGGAATGTCCTCTGAGATGGCCAGCGCATTTGGCTTAGATATCAGAGTATCAATGTCGTCGATGCACGATTTCATAGGTTGAATGTAGAACTCCATTGAGCTGCCACATACAAAGTGTTGATGAGGCACTTGGATTATTTCAGACGTAAAGTGAAATTGCCTTGACTGAAACACGTCGCTGTACAACCTAGGGTGTGCAGGGATGGTACCAGCGATGAATGCAGAAACGCCATCCATTCTGAATTTTTTTAAACACAGCCATTTATACTTTATCAGTTCAAAATCAAAACAAGTCGCTTTGCAAATACAACTGAAAAAAGCTTTTGTCTCATTTAATTTGTGCTGAGGCTGGCACTCCCTGGCAGAGACCAATATGGCAAAACTGCTGGTAAAACTGCTGACAGAAATTCAGATTGGAGAGTTGCTGATGGCTGAGATATAAAACTTGAGGAGCCATGAGAGAGTCTGTTTTTCACGAATCCTGAAAGACGCTGCAGTATTTAATCTAACTTACACATTTCTCTGGCGCAAATGTTATCATGGTCATTGCATCAGTAGACGACTCGACGGCCGTTACTAGGAGCTTTTATTTGCATATGACAAGTGCACATGTATACTAAGTAGACTCGTCCATTATCAATCAATCAATCAATCAATCAAAATGTTTATTTTGTAACCAACTAAACAAAAATCATCAGGTTTACATTTAAATTTCAACATGGCTACAAAAAAGGAGACCCTAAAGGGATAAAGAATCCCGCTAAGTAGGGACACCAATTACAGATTACATTAGAAAATTAATGGTGGCCTTTAAAGATAGATTATCATTGAAAACATACTTGCAGTGACCAAGTGAAAGTTAAAGCAAAATAACAGAAAAGAAACTAAATGAACTCAAAACAGGAAGGAACAAGGAAAGGAAAGCGAAACTGAAACAGTTGCTCAACACTGTTGAGTCAATATACAATAAAAAACAACAATACTTAACTACTATAGGCCTGCTACCATGCACAAAAAACGGTCGAAAGGTCGTTTAAAATACAGTACATTGTATAAGGTAGGTGCATAATTTCTGTTTGAATACCCAGATGCTGGGGGATAAGCGTATTTCCATAGGGATTTTTTCCCAGATCACTACTCCAATTGATTTGATAGAGAAGAGACGTGTATTAGTGCGGGCATAGGTGCGGCGGTAAGAGCTAGAGTTTCTAGTGAAATACGGATGGACCTGAGATGAGAGTTGAAAGTAATGTTTGTTAATAGAAGGCAGAAGGTTTCTGTCAAAACGATACATAAATTCCCCAATTTGAAAAATGCCAATTTGGTCAATTTTTAAAATTTTAAGGGATGTGAAGATGTGAGCAGTGTGAGAGCCATATGGAACCCCTGCAACCAGACGGACAGCTCTCTTTTGCAAAACGTTTAGTCTCTGTAATCTCGTAGCATATGTGGAAGCCCATACTATGTTACAATAAGAGAGGTATGGATATACTAACGAATAGTACAGTTTAATTCTAATATTAGAGGGCAAAATGTATGCAGTCCGTGCTATCACTCCAATATTTTTGGCTATTTTTGATGCAATGTAGGTGCTCGTTCCATGTCAAATGACAATCAACGTAGACACCTAAGAATTTAGTAGAGTCAACAGCTGTAAGAGAATTATTATTAATTTTTAACTCGAATTGTCCCAGTGGAATATTTTTCCTATGTGATTTAAACAAGATATAATTAGTTTTATCCAAGTTTAACGACAATCTATTGGCACTAAACCATTCGGCAACGAGTGCAAGTTCCACGATTACGATTTGAAACAGGGTGTTTATGCAAGTGTGGGAATAAAACACGTTCGTGTCATCGGCAAACAAGATGAAGAACAGACGATTGGAAACGTTCGGGAGGTCATTAATATATAGGAGGGCCCTGAGGAACACCATATAAGATACTTTTTAAAGTGGAGCGTTTGCCATTATTTTCGACACATTGTTGGCGTCCATCCAAATAGCTAGCAAACCAACTGAGCTGCATACCACGTACACCATAATTTTCTAATTTATGCAGTAGGATTTTATGGTTTACGGTGTCGAAAGCTTTTGCCAGATCGAAGAATATGCCTAGGGAATATTCATTATTTTCTATAGCATTCGAAATTCTATCTTGCATGGATAATAAGGACATATATGGGGAGTGACCTGACTGAAAGCCATGCTGCGAGTGATAAAGGATGTTAGTTTTCGTTACAAAGTCATATAGTCTATTATACATTATTTTCTCAAATATTTTTGAAAAGTAAGGAAGGATTGAAATCGGACGATAATTTGTCAGATTGTCTCTTTCGCCTTTTTTATAAACTGGTATTACCTTTGCAGCTTTTAGGGATTGCGGGAAGACGCCTGAAGGAAAGAACAGGAAAAGCTAAGTTTATAGTTGCGATCTGAAGCAGCTACTGAATAATAATAATAATAATAATAATAATAATAATAATAATAATAATAATAATAATAATAATAATAATAATAATAATACCCGTACGTGTATGTACGCTCCCGTACATAGCTATTATCGGTTTTCAGTAACTTGCATTATATGATAATAGGCCTATATTAAATTTTCTATGAAGACCAATAAAAAACGATAATCATGGTCGATAAAATCGGTCTGACGAGCGACCACCTCAACAACACTAAGCCTTACCGTGTTTTAACAATAATAATAATAATAATAATAATAATAATAATAATAATAATAATAATAATAATAATAATAATAATAATAATAATAATAATAATAATAATAATAATAATAATAATGATAATAATAATAATAATAGTTTCGTTTATTCAACAATCCGGTTGACAAACCACAACCGGTTACAGTGTACAATTATGCAATTGAAACAATTCACAAGAACACAAATGACAGAAGACATAAATCTTAACTACTAACAGAACAGACAGCCTGCAATACACGGTGCTAATAGCAGCCTACAAAGCATGTCCACCCTACGGGACTCGAACTCGATACCTCTCGCTCTATGTGCCGTTAACCGGAATCCAGGGCGCATATATCTAAATCTAAATAATTACATCAGCTCATAAATATATGCTATAGTTTAATTAGAATTTGGATGAGCGATGAAAACATGGTATCAATGCTAAATTATTGCAGTAACATTAGAAGCTGTATGATCATATTTATAATAGAAGTAGAAGTTGGATGAGCGATGAACCCTTCTTTCATGAAATGGCCAATGTTTAGCTACTTTGGGCCACTGTGGGCACCATGCGCAAAAAGCAGCATCGGCAGGGAAAGTTTTTCGTTGCTTTTTGTTGCGCTACGTTTTCGAACCATCAAGGAACAGTGGGTGGACTCACTAAAAGTGATATAACTTTTGTTCTGTTTGAAATATTTTGGTGAAATTTGGCCGTTGTACGTAGATTGGAATTACCTGTAAGCCTGTAGATCTTGATTTAAAAATTCTTACTTTTGGCCGAAATATTAGCAAATTTGAATAGGGGTTCCTTTTTTGGCCCACTCTGTACAATTCACTAATGTTGTGCAGTAGCTCTATTTGCTTCTTGCGGAGGTTGAAGGATCGTCATCAGGATCGTCATCAGGATCGTCATCAGTGTCTGGAAAATTATTTTTGTGTCTGTGCTACTACTGCTACCATCCTAACCAGTGGGAATTGACCCACAATGGCTTCTAAAAAGATAAGAAGACTGGGGAGATTCACGCACATGACAACCTTATTGAAAGTGGCAGAGAGTTGTCGCCCTCCGAACTGCCAACTCTGCGAGACGTTCTGAGATATGAGATACTGCCAAGAAAACAAAGTGGCGAGGATGTCAGAAACTACCCAGCAGTCAGTCTTGCAAAGACATTTACCCTAGAGTGCTTGAAAACAGGAAACTATCAAAACTAGGGCTGCGGATTTTAACGATTAATTAATCGATTAATCGTTAATAGATTTAATCGAGTAATTTCGGATTGTTTGATTAATTTTCCATCAATTTTCGTTCCTACTTTAAGACGTCAACCGACCTATTTCCTGAATAAACAATATGGCGAACAGTAATAATGTGAAACATTTGAATGGAATATTAAACGATCATTTTGCATTTAAGGTAAATGCTGAGGGAAAAAGCGAAGGTGGCGAATTATTATTAAAGATTTTTTTAGATAGAAGGTTTTTACTACTGACTACATTTCTCAGCTTGACAATTTGAACTTTATCATGTCAAATCACTGAAGAATTCTTGCAGTGTTTACAGTCTAAACAGTTTTAAAGCTTTATGTATTTTGGACCAAATTAATCAAATTTAATCGATTAATCTCGATTAAATTTGGGAGATTAATCGATTAAACAATTTTTAATTAGTACTAGTCCTAATCAAAACAGCTATTTTGTCACCCCATTGTAAGTTCACAAATCATAACCTTAAAGAAGATCTAAGAGAGCTGGCAGCAGGCCAGAGACATACAGTATAGATATCTTGGTAGAGGAAAGCTAGATTCAAAGCGGCTTTCACTTCAAAACTTCATAAGCTCTTTGACATCCTCAATTGCAAGTGCAAAATACTTCCTTGCACTGATTTAAGCTGCCCTGCAGATGCTGGTTGCTGGAAGGAAGCCCACATATACTGTGCATGCCCTGAAAAGATGAAGATCCCTGAGACGGAACTTGCTTTCATTAAAGGTCAGAGAGAAAAGACTAGTTCTTGTGGACCACATCAGAATGGCCTGCTAGATCTTGCTGAGCATAACAGACAATTCAAAAAGCGGAAGCAACGAGAAGACGAGAGAAGAGGACTTGCTGAATATAAGAAGAGATTTAAGCAGGATGCTTCAATGCCATCAAATGAAATAATTTTTTCATATGACGAAAATGAAGAACAAATTTAATAGCTTATGCCCAGGACGGAAATGATGGATGCTATGAATTGGCAATAAGAAAACCATGTATGCCTTCCACTTCTAATCAAAAGACAGAGTACAACACATTAGAAATACACAATGTTGCTCTGCAGAGCATCAGATTTGGTGATGGCCTGCTTGTGACAGCTGCAATCACCACTGCCGCCTTTATGGATATCGGTTTGATCACTGAATAAGACAAGAGACTTGTAGTTGATCACAATAAAGGCAAGAGGGCCCAAGGAAAATAATTATTAAATCCCTGGTTTTGGAATTTTATAATTTTTGTCAGAATGGTGAAATTGACTACATTTTTTGACGACTGTGAAGATACAACTAAAGCCATACTGAAAGCAGACAATTCAGATCAACAGTTCCCCAACATCATCAAACAGCAGCTTTGTTCGGTGTGCATTGAGCTAGGTGGAAGATATTTCTACCACTTTATTCAGGAGAAAGGCTTAAAGAGACAAACCAGCTGACGTTATTGCTAATAGTCTTGTAGATTTCATGAAGACGAGGGGCACTGATAAGAATAGAGGCCATTGCAGGTGATCCTACAAATGTTAACACCGGCTTGGGTTGGTGCCATGCATTGCCTAGGGGTCAAGCTTGGTCATCAGCTGATCTGATTGGTTTGTGCCTTCCTCACCAACGAGTTACCCCTGCGACACTTGATCACAGCACTCGAAGGGAAGACCTTGTCTAACAACAAGTGGACAGGTAACATTGGCAAGATGCTAGACAATGCTATGCAGAACTTGAAATTGATCCTTAGTTCACCAAACTCTCAACTGGAGAGCCTCTTATTTTTACTGAGTGCTTCGTCCCTGTTGGAGCTGATCTGACTGAGTATAATTGAGTCATTTTCCGGTAACATGGTAAATTCACAAATTCAACAAGCAAAAAATTTTTTTTTCCAAAATACAGTTTTTTTTCTTTGGAATAAATCTTGAATGTTTCTATTTCACAAATATGTATTTGGTTTTGCACTAATATGGAAATGTGAAAAGTTTTTGGTAGAAAAAAATAGCCCTACTAAAATTTTTGTCCACTCCGTTACTGTATACATATGAGATATGTTTTATACATTGTACAGCTTCTGTTGTGTATTTTAACATTCCAATATGTTTCTAGTATTAATATTTATAAAACAGAAATAAAAGATATTAGAAAACTTATAATTATTTGATTCCATCACAGTTTCATTTATTTAGAAAAGTTCCACTCCGTTATGGAAATAAAAGCATTTAATGTTAAGTTGAATAAATATTTTTGCCCAAACAACTGAAAAGAAATCACTTGAGCCAATCATTCCCAGTGATCGAATAGACAGAAAACACTAAAATATTTATGGTATTGTCTTAAAAATCTGCTCACAGCATCAAAATACCACACCATTTAGCCTATAATAATTCCACTCCGTTACTATCTTTCGAGTGTCGAACACAATTTTTCCACTCCGTTACATAGCTGTCCCATGCGTTACCAAATAAATGTTAACGGAGTGGACAGGTAACGGAGTAGACAATTTGGGTTTCAGCACGGTAAATACCATGTTATCGCTGACGCGTCCATATCGATCGTTGGTAAAATCATTATTTTGCTTATAAGCGTTATATTACAAATTTTATTGGAATTAGATTCATTTATAATCATGGCAAAATTGCAGTAACGGAGTGG